>JAOWBR010190828.1:0-10117 GCA_028571145.1 Dionaea muscipula | reverse complement strand
TTTTATTCACCGAAGGATGTAGGGTTTCTATTCGACTCTCTATATAAAGGGGTGAAGGGCTTTGATTTTGCTACCGAAAAAACCTAGCCTCCAAACTCAAGGGAAAAAGCTAGAAGGCTGATAGGTGATTTTTCTCTCCTCTTCTCTCCTCTTTGCCGCCGCCCATCTCCATCCTCTTCCTCCCCCTGCCGCGGCTGCCACCACCATCGAGAGGAGGCTGTCGACCTCGTCTTCATCTTCTCCTCCACCGCGGACAGCAGCAGCCAAAGGACGCAGCAGCAGCTAGTCGCTCGCAGCAGCTTCAGTGCAAGCAGCATACTTCAGCATCGTTGAGCAGCCGCAGCGGTGAAGCCGCGCACATCAAGCAGCAGCAAGCAGCGAAGCAGGCAGCAGCGCGAAGTGTGGGCGTCATCTTCATCGATCAGCCGAGCGCGCAGCGAACAACAGCCGTTGCAGCGGCACGGGTAGCAGCAGATTCGCACGCGGCAGCGGCGATTGCTATCGGATAGTGGCGCGTTGTCGTCCTCGTTGATCAGCAGCAGCACGGACCTGCAGCAGTGCAAGCACATTGCGGGCAGCACCAGCCTCGCGGCAAACAGCAGCAGCACAGCGGAGTTGCGCGCGCGGTCAGCGACTTCGCACAGCAGCAGAAGTCGAGGCGCACGCAGCGGCATCGACTCGCAGTCGGCAACAGCGAGCAGCAGCAGTAGCGTGTAGAAGGCAGCAGTCGCGAGATTCTTTCGCGGTCGATCTTCTGTAACGTCGGTTGCAAACCGCCTGAGTCGAATCATCGGATTTAATCCGCTAGGTATATGATTCGTTCTGTCAATTGTTTGAATGTTGTCTGATGTATTTAAACGATTGAAAAATTTTTTGTCGTCTATCCTACGTACCGGCGCGATTCTGAACGCTTCCGCGGAGCCCCATTCATTTGGGGTTTCCTTCAAAACCAGGCTTTGAAATCTTTTATGGCCTCTCTTGGGCAGACATAGCTTCACAGTCAGATGACAACCCTGAAACCTCTCCTCCCTTTACCCGCAGCCACTCCATCGGCTCCTAACGCTCCGTTGCTTCAGTTGAATCAGAGGATCTTCTCAGCGGTCACTTTCCAAAAGAACCAGTAGTCCAGATGATCGAGATAGGCACACACACTACAGCAGCAGCTCCGCAGGACGGATGGTTGATCGTCTTTGCATCGGCTACTCCCAGCACTTTTGGCTCGGAGGTTTCGCAGACCAGGGGCATTGGCTCTACTTCTAATGTATCACCAATCCCCTTCCATGAATCTGATGTAGTTTATGTTTCTGATTTCCCATCCACCTCCACTAATGGTGAGGTTGGATCTCCTATCTCTTGTATGCTTTCTGTGATTAATGCAATGAATGCCACTTCCTGCTACTTCTGTGTTTGTGCTTTTAATTCTGACATTAATGCCATCATTTTCACCGATAATAATAATAATTACGAAAAGTATAAAATGGATATGAGACAAGTAGAACCCATTAAATCCACTCTTGACATCAACCTATCCACCGACCCCGACAATCCGAAGCTGGTCACGATTGGCTCATCACTTTCCCGAGAGGAAATAGATCAGTTGACTTCCTTGCTCAGTGAATTCTCAGACGTGTTTGCCTGGTCATACGATGACATGCCCGACATCGACAGAGAGGTGGCTCAGCACCGGATTCCATTGTATCCAAACAGCAAGCCGAAGAAACAGAAGCTCAGAAAGATGAAGCTCGATCTAGAACTCAAGGTCAAAGAAGAGATCATAGGATTGCTTCAGGGAAAATTCATCCAAACAATTAACTACCCTAAGTGGTTGGTTAACATCGTGCCGGTACCAAAGAAGGACGGCAAGGACCGAGTCTGCATCGACTTCCGTCAGCTCAATGAGGCAAGCTCTAATGATGACTTCTCATTACCCAGTATTGATCTTCTAGTAGACAACACAGCTGGTCACACCCTCCTCAGCTTCATGGATGGATTCTCGGGCTACAACCAGATTTTCATGGCTCCCGAGGATGAAGAAGAAACATCATTCATCACCCCATGGGGAACCTTCTGCCACAGGCTAATGCCCTTTGGACTCAAGAACGCTAGAGCAACCTATCAGAGGACAGCAGTCACACTTCTTCATGACATGATACACAAGGAAGTCGAAGTCTACGTGGACGATATGATAGTAAAATCCCGAACCAGGGAAGATCACCTAGATGTCCTCAGGAAATTCTTTGAATGCCTCCGGAAGGTCAGAATGAGAATCAAGCCGTCAAAGTGCGCATTTGAAGTAATCGGAGGCAAGCTCCTAGGCTTCATGGTTACCGAGAGAGGAATTAAGGTTGACCACGAGAAGATTAGGTCCATCACAGACATGCAACCACCAAAATCCAAAAAAGAGACCCAGAGTTTCCTTGGCCGTATCTAGTATATCAGCCGCTACATAGCCCAATTATCAGACACCTGCGACCCGATTTTCAAAACCCTTCGAAAAGATGCTCCAGAAGCATTGAACCCGAATTGCCAATTAGCCTTTGACAAAATCAAACACTACCTTCTAAATCCACCAATCCTAGCACCTCCAACAAGAAACCAGCCTTTTATCCTATACCTCACAGTCACCGAAAAAGTATCAGACTCTCTGATTGTTCAGTTATGCTCGAAAGATCAGACAGAACATCAATCAGGATAACAACACAGGCTACTCTGTATTCATTAGTCTATGATGTGGAAGCAGTCCTACTAGTAGAATTGGAAGTGCAGTCTATTAGAGTGCTCACATAAGCTCAAGTCCCAGAGGTAGAATGGCTTCAGGCCAGATATGATCAGCTACGACTCCTAGACAAAAAGAGGCTTCATGCTCTTTGAACATTCAGTGCTATCAGCGGCGTGTAGCTCGTGCGTTCAGTAAGAAAGTGAAAGACAGGGTTCTCCACGCAGGTGATTTAGTCCTCAAGGAGAATCGAGCCCCCGTCCACAATCTTCGTAGGAAGTTCGCCCCCAAGTGGATGGTTCGTATGTTATTAAGAAAATCAGTCCTGGTGGCGCAGTCAGATTGCTTGACGACAATGGCCAAGAGCTCCATGGCCTAACTAACCTTGACCAGCTCAAAAAGTTTCATGCCTAACTCTTTCACCAAAGAGTACCCTTATCTTAAAATGCACCTACCATTTCAAAATGTCCCCGCTCTTTTCCCACCAAGTAACGTCCCATCATTTCAGAATACTCTTTCGTCAAGGAATGCCTTTCCATCAGACATAATGACCCTCTCTTTTCAAAACATAAACTACTATTTTACCAGGAAATGTCTCCTACAACCACAAAAAATATTCCTTTCTTTTGAAATACAGAATGCCCCATTTTTAACAGAAAATGCCCCATTCAAACACAAAAATGCCCTATCACCACAAAACAACCATCAAACCCCAAAACAACCCACTCCTTTATTCTATCTAAACTACGTCATGACCTGATTTCATTCTGGATACGCAGGAAGCCATCATGGCATGGTCACAAATACAAACAAACCCGCTCCTCACCTGAGTGCTCGTCTCAAGTCCATAGAGATGCTAGGTCGAAAACCCGCAAAGGGCGACCTATGCAAAAGGAGAGTGTGCGAACAATCGCTCGAAAAGAGGCCCTACTGTCCCAAGTGAAAAATGGGTTCAGGCAAAAAATAAAGGTGAGCAGACCTGCCAGGTAGAAAACACTCACGGGCGGCCTTGGCAAAAATAAGGGCATAATGGCCAATTTGATGGCATTATGTTAGAGTTTCTTGCATGCATATTGTAAAGTGACTTGAATAGGAATGAGCGTTAATAACAGTTAGCACTCAAAATGCCCTTTTTATCCGAAAAACCACACGACCAAATATCCTAAACATATTCACCATGAGAACTCATACAATACCCCCTTTATTCTGCAAGTCACATAGCCAAACGACCTAAACACAAATAACACCAAAGCACAACAAGCTGAACAAACACATACTTATTAGGGTTCTGGACCCGCACATCACATCGAAAATAAAGAAACTGATAAAAGACCCAGAGTTTTGATTGACCTTCAATCATCTTCCTCATCCCAAGCAGGCCGTCCTAGTTGTGCCTCAAGTAAGTAGAAGCCAGGTCCCTCTGCATAGGGAGTGATGTAGCGGTGGACAGACTGGTTCGCGCACCAACTCATATACCTAGTGGAGACCATCCAGCCACCTTGTTGGAGAAATCGATGCGGCATTCAAAGGCCACCACTCTAAGCCTGAGCGACTGTCTCAATCTCTTTATGAGTGAGATCCCTCACGGTTCTGTAACCGTGGGGAGAGGTCTAGATCATTTGGTAATATCTCATTTGACGCATCACTAGTCCGGAATAGCAAACCCCAATAGTGGTCAAGTCATAAATCATCACACCTGCATAAATCGCAGACTGAGCAACATAAAATGGGTAAGTTATGTACTGAGGGGTCCAGACAATGAACTCAGCAGTCCAGTTCAACAACCACATGACCAGTGCTTGAGCGGACTCGAAACAGGTGACCTTCATGCCAACCTATGCAGCCAAGTGCCTAAGGCTTTATCCCTAGGATGACACTTATACAAGAAGTAGCAGATTCAATCTTTTGTAGAGCCAGATCTATAACAACCAGGGACTCCCGGCAAGATACCCTAGTTTGTAGTTTCCCTTCAGCATGTCGAGTCCCCGGTAGGTCTCCGCGGTGATTATGCCCCCCATGAAGTCTCCCCCCATCATCGGCCACACGAGGGGAGGAGATCCGACAGTTGACGTATCTGGGGCATGCATTGAGTAGGAAGAAGCCTATTAACACCACCAGTAGGAGGTTGCGTCTCGCATCCGAAGAAAGCTGGGAGAGGGATTGTTTAACATAACAAGTCATCCGCTCCAGATCCAACCATTCATCGCCATGGTACCAGTTTTCAGCTATCCTAATCTTTGGATATCTACAGAGATTTTCCAACATGATCTGATCATCCAGTAGATCAGGCACCATCAGTCTTCGAGCTGACCTCCTGGAGAGCAGCGACTCAAAGTCCTCCGGGAGAGGACATCACTGAACCCTGCCAAAATTAAACGTGTGCTTGTTGGGTTCCCATGTCCTCATGGCACCCATCAGGAACTCTCAGTTCAGCTGGAATGACCGCAACTCCTTTAGCTTGGTGAGGTCGTTAGGGTGTAACTCAGGGGTCTCCCCGGCCCAGGCACAAAGATCTTTATGCAAGCTCTTCATGATGTCAGTCTGCATCCATGCATTAAATACTATCAGCCGGTTTCCGAACCGTATAACCAGAATAATTAAAACATTTTCCAAATTGTCTTAGCTCAAAACTTTTTCAGAATGGCATAAGAATCATACCTTATATGGATTATACATCTTGCTCTTGATGTAGAGCCCCGAGCATGAAAATTTTTTACCTTATGTGATTTATGTTGTGTAACCCCCCTAAACCGGGTGTAACTGGCGATAACTCGTGAGGTGACTCACGAGTCATTAAAGCCGGGTGAAAATCGTGCGAGAAACTAAAACAGTTCTAAATCGAGCAAAGACAACCATCATGCATGAAAACTAACATACATGAGAAATACAAAATACGCGTCCATTAGTTTCCACAATGGGGTAAACATGATTCCATCGTGTACATCATACACAAAACATATCAGAGTAGCACAATGTATTAAAATCATGCAGCGGAGAATAAAAATATAGAATCCTATGAGGCGTCACCGCTCCCCGCCGTATCCTCTACAAGTCGCTGGTCAAGACTTGTGAAAACAGACAGGGGTGAAATCCGTCAGCTAGCAATAGTTGATGAGATGAAATACGGTATAAGGTAATGAATAAAACATGCAAGTCATGCGTACTCAAATCATGCATCAATTGAGTACAACAGTTCTCCAAGACAATCCACGAACCATGGAGATAATGGATACATAAAACAAAATGCCATATACCATCACTCACAACAACCCAGGGTACCCCAGCAACACCCACATAATATACATCCCGGTATGGCATCACCGTGAACATGTAATATCATGAGGTTTCGCCCTAGTTCCCCCATCGCGAACGGGAGTATTTCAAGACGTTGTGACACCCGAAGGTGGCCTTAGCTTCCACACAGGGAAGAAATCTAAGGACTTGAAAACCCATCCATATCCCATGTGCAAAACTCAGTAGGCATACAAGCCCTAAAACCAATCAATGGAAATCAATATCTTATTATAAATGGTTTTTCATCAAAACCAATACATATCAAAAGCATGGGAAAAATGATGAGAAATACCGACCATTCATGTACCAATGCTCGTACATCAACTCACCTGAGTAAAGTGCAACAAGTACCAACAAGAAATCCAAATCAACCGAGCGCAAGACGCTCAACGGGATCACCACAACCTCTTGGATCAAAATCACAAACAAAGTCTCAAAAATCCAACCACGACAACTAATCACAACACCATGCTAACTGATAGATAGTAAGTTTTGATGATGCATAAAACATGATAGATATTAAGATTTCATGATAATGTACACCTAGGGGGGAATCTGATAAAATCAGTATAAGTCAATGTATAGATATTTAAGTTGGATGTAGATTAGCTTAAATGGTTGCATATAGCAAACCATGCAGGTTAGGATAAGTGCTCATGCTTTGAAGATGATCTAGCCTTGAAGATCCAACTTAGACGACTCAGAGGAATAGTTCCAGTTGAGATATTCAGCTTAGAAGGCTCAGTTGAGTTAAGGCAGTTGAGAACATGCAGTTGCCAGTTCCAGTTGAGATTGATCTAGTTGGGATAATGCAGTGGAGATGTCCCAGTTGACTAGTCCCAGTCGAGACAATGCAGTAGAGTAGAGCCAGTCTACTAGATGCAGTCGACTAGTCCCAGTTGAGTAGAGGTAGTCTACTGTTCCAGTTGATCAGACTCAGTTGAGTTAAAGCAGATGAGATATGCAGTCCAGCTGATGCAGTTGAGCAGATACAGTTGAGACAAGTCAGTTGAGCAAATGCAGTTGAGACATGTAAGTTGAGTAGATGCAGTCGAGAAAAGGTTCAGTCGAGGATGGTCCAGTCGAGGCAGAACCAGTCGAGGATGGTCCAGTCGAGGCAGAACCAGTCAAGGATGGTCCAGTCAAGGCAGAACCAGTCGAGGATAGTCCAGTCGAGGCAGATTCAGTCTAGGATAGTCCAGTCGAGACAGAATCAGTCAAGTACGTCCAGTTGAGGATGTCTAGTCGAGTTCTACCAGTAGAGGGAGTTCCAGTCGACCAAGGACCAGTTGAGATCAAGGCGGTCCAGAGTTTATAAAACCTAGGGTTCTCGAAGCCGGACCTGAAGAAGCTGCCACGTGTTCAAAGACGAGGATCTCATTAAAGAAGGATGGGACATATTAAATTCAACTTTACAAATTTAATATTAATAATTAAAGACATTGAACTCAAGACAGAATCACGGGATTTGATTGAGACTGTTATACCCGTACCCTTAATTTGGATTATTTTATTATTATTTGCTATTTCTCATCATGATATTATTATTAGTATGATAATAATTGATAGTAATTTATAGAGACTTAGATTAGGTCAAAGAAGCTAAGGATCGACTTTTAAAGTTAAGTTGACCGTTTCGGAGATAACGGGTAAAATAGTCATTTTTACCGAAAAGTCGTCGGAAAAATATAATTTTGGTATTGTTGGATTTGTTATGGAAAATGGAGACCATCGACTACCATATTACTAGTTTTGGATTTATTTTGGAGACACGGTGTAAGTTCGGTACGACTTTTGGTTAAGCCTTTAAAGTTATGAGTTAACCATGGTCAACTAACCATGGTTAACCCTTTATTTGGAAAACTACACGGCTGGTCCAGGGTAGAAACAGCTGCCTGTGCAGCTTATGTTGACTTGGGGTGGATAAGTTTAAAAGTTGTGAGTCATCCTTGGTTAGCTAAGAAGAGGACACCTCATGTGCTTTGTGAGTTCTTTGCTTGGAGCCTAAATCTGATTCCTATACTATATTGAAGCAAGAGAAGCAGCAGAAAGAAAAGAAAAAGAAACGGACAGAAGGGAAAGAAGGAGAAAGAAAGAAAGAAATGAAAAGGGAAGGAAGAAGAGGGAAAAGAGAGGTTACCTAGCTTCTTAAGCCTTCTTGCTTGTAATTAAGCTTGTGCGAGCTAAGGGAGAGCATTCATTCTCCATCCCAGAATCTTAAGGTGAGGGTTTCACCTTCGTATAATGCTTGTTTAAGGCTTATGTAAGTGAAAACATGGTTATGGAGCTAGTATGTGATTTTTATGGATTTTCTATTATTGAAGTTCATGATTTAGTCACTGTTTTAGCATGGACAGTATTTAAGCATGTTTGTTTCATGGTTTATGTCATGTATGAGTTGCCAAAGGATGCTCAATGATGTTAGAATGAGAATTGACATGTTTAAAAACCCTAGGTTTTGAGTTTAATGGATTTCATGAATTTTCATTATGCTAACTTATAGCTTGGAGGTTTAAATCGTGTAAGAAAGGCTTGGACAAGTCCTAAACATGGTTTGTGACATGTTGGAAAGCATTGATTTAAGTTTTATTAAGGTTTTAATTAGATTCGTGCAGGATGAAGTTTCTGTCTTTGAACAGAATGCAGGGGCGGATAGCCGGAGGATTTCCCCGGATATCCGGGTCCCCATTTAGAGCAACCAGATATCTGGTTAGCACAGGTGGCTATCCGGTCCCCTGTGCCAGGCAGATTCTGATTTTGGTTTTGTATAAATACCAACTTGTGGATTATTTGCCTAGACTCTTGGGAGATGACTTAGACACATAGTATGATGTGTTTGGGACTTGTTGGAGATCCTTATATGGGATTTATGATAAGTATAGGTTATTCACCAATGGTAGTATTTAAGCATATGTCTAATTATGCTTTATACCTATGACTCAGGATTTGACGACGATCCACGCTCAGTTTCGTGAGCTGCCTTTGGTGATTTATATATCTGCTTGCCAGGTAAGGAGTAGTAGACTTTCGAGATTTCCATGAGGACTTCTCATCGACCTATGGGTCAAGATTTGACTCATATTAAGGAAACATGTCACTTGTTTTCTTTATATTTATATATATAAGGCATGATGTATGTATCCTGTCTCTACATTTATATGTTGTCTTTACATAATCAAAGTCTAATATGCTGTCTCTGCATAATTAAACTGAATAACGTACTAGACACGAGATAGTTAAGTCCCTGGGATATACTTCTTCAAGGGTGGAATGACTGACCTTTCTGAGGGTGACCACGACCACCTTTAGGTGTAACAATGTCCATAAGTCTTTCTACTCGTCATACGGGACTAGGGCGGTTTATAAGCTTCTGCTGACTGTACATTATCTTTGGTTGTCGCCATGCCAGTATGTACGCCAGTAGTTAGGGATCCCTTGTCTTTGTTACAGACTATGGCAACCATGTGTCTCGTGACCGTCTATTTACTAGACATAAGAACTGAATGAGGTTGTCTCCGTCTCAAAATAATAAATGAACGTATGAGGCTATCACTGTGTCTTGTCTTCATCCTATATGCTGTTTATGATTGTCATTCATACACTTATAAGGCATGCTAGACAATAGACTCGTACATGACTATATGTATGTTTACTTTATGGGCCCTCTACCCTTACTCAGCCTAGTCGGTTGACAGTGCTTCACTGTGGGTTCAGGTACTCAGGATGACTAGCTGGATGGATGTCAGGAATGGGACGATGCTCGCCTTTAGGATGTCATGTCTATCCGTCTGTCTGTCTGTATGGATTATGTGTTACGACTAAACACTGGTTATGATGTATAAGAAGACTTCCACTGTGACTTGATATAAGCCCGTATGGCTATTCCCCTGACTCTGGGGCAACTTGTAAATATTTGACTGTTACTGTCATTTGGTTTTATGCACGCTAGTATGATGTATGCTTATCTAGATTCTTAGGCTTCAATGACCCGTGGGTCGGTTCTACGGGTTATCGTCGGTTTCAGCCGGGTTGGGGTGTTACATTTGTGGTATCAAAACAGTTCATCTTGGACTGATCTGAGACTGACCATAGACTCTGTGTAGACTT
>JAOWBR010190817.1:0-10117 GCA_028571145.1 Dionaea muscipula | reverse complement strand
ATTTTTACCGTTTTTACCTATAATTATTCACTAAAATTCGTAAAATTTAAATTATAAGTAAGTATCTTTGATATGTTGAATACAGTCCGATATGTAAACCAATCGTCGAATATAGTCTCTCTAACTGTTCAATATAAAAATATTAGAAAAGTGGATTTTATAAAGGTTGAGAACTTGAATAAATAAAATATTTTTTAACTAGAGTAGTGACAATTTCATAATTTTATTTAAAAATTCAATGATATTTTTAAAATTTTTTAAAATTATGTGTTGCGTTTAATAAAAAAAAATATGTTCTGTTTAAGGTGGTCCAAACCCTAAATACCCCATTTTGCCTTCTTTAACTTTCTCCAGCGCCGCCACCATCTTTTCTTTTCATCTCACCCGGTCCTCTCTCTTTCCTCCATTTTCCTCGGCCACGAGCGCGACCGGCGAGCGAGAACGGCGCGGGCACTGACCGCGGCGGACGCGTGCGGCGAACCCGACGAAGGAGCAACGGAGCCGAGAAACCCCGTGCGCACACGAATCGTCGACGACCTCGACGAATTCCGTTGGGATCCGGTGTTTGTAACACGAGTCGGACTTGGGTAAGTTGTAGATCGACCTTCTTTCCCCTCCTATTTGTTGTTTAGGGTTAAATGATGGAGGGGTGATGATATGAACTTGTGGTATTTCGGTTAAAAATCGAAGCTTTGGGTGATTTTTGTGGTCGGGTGGTTGACGGGGCTTGTGATGGAATCACCAGGTGAGGGCGGCGTCTGGGGACGACCCCGGCCCGCAACGGCAGCGAACCGGCTACGGGGGCGTAAGCCGGTGGCTGGCGAGAGCGGGCGTCGCCGGGGTAGGAGGATCCTCAGCCGCGAGCATTTCAGCGGTCTACCGCCGGTGGCCAGGAAGTTCGCGGCCGGAATCCGGCCGGCGTCATTCGGGCGTTTTTTTAACTGCATAAAATAATTAGTTGATTATCCAAATGATCGTTGGTTAATTGTTGTCTAGAAAAAAATGGCAGAGAAGGCAAAGGGAAGAAAGGAGGAGGTCGTGACCCGAGAGTACACAATCAACCTCCACAAGCGCTTGCATGGCTGGTACTCTTTCTCTTTCGCTCTTTGGAATTGAGTATTGATGATTTAGATGTTGGCAATTTCGATTTTCAAGATTTGTAGTGTGGTTTCCAATGACTGGTCGCTGATTTAGATTTGCCCATTTGGATATTCAAGTTTTATTTGTTCACCCTTTGCCATACTGGGTAAACTACATCCAGATTTCTTATTAGGGTTTTGATATAACTTTGAGAAAAGGTGTGTATGCTAGTCCGTGGAAGGGGCAAAGTTTGGATGTGTGTCTTATTGGGGACTACTGTGTTTACTTTATGTTTCCTTGGTAGTAGGACTTGGGAGATAACTCTTTAGCTAGATGCAATTTGTATACCTCTGTTTCTTATTATCCATTCTTTAAGCTTTACACACTTGCAGGACTTGGTTATGTAGTCGTTTATTGCACTATATTTGGGAGCTTCATTTTGGTCTTACAACTTGAACACGTGAGGGGATGAGAGTCCAGTGAAATGTTCCCTTTATGTTGGTTTATTATGCAGTGTTCTTCTTGCCTTGCATTGTAATTCCTCGGCACTTTTTATGATTTTTGAGGTAGTAAAGTGAGAATATACATTTACATGTTCGCTTCTGAAAAATAGCACCTTCAAGAAGAAGGCTCCTAAGGCCATAAAGGAGATCAGGAAGTTTGCAGAGAAAGAAATGGGGACAAAGGATGTTCGGGTTGATGTGAAGCTGAACAAGCACATCTGGAGCAGGGGGATCCGTGGTGTGCCCAGAAGGATTAGGCTCCGTATTGCTCGCAAGAGGAATGATGATGAGGATGCAAAGGAAGAACTCTATTCTCTAGTTACTGTTGCCGAAGTTCCTCCAGAAGGGCTCAAGGGATTAGGTACCAAAGTCATTGCAGACCTTATCTAGAGGAGAACAGTCTGTGGGTTATTTATTTTGCAAGAGTTCGGTTTGGAACTTGCATTATCTAGTTTTGAATGTTTTTGCTGAGTTTGTAATTCATTGCTACCATGGTGCGTCCTGCTACTGTCGTTAGTTGACATTGCCTTTCAGATTTCTTCCTAGTAGCTTGGTAATCAAAGCTTTACTTGCAGCATAATTGGTACCTGGGACTTGATACATCCTGATCAATCCATGGTCAACTTAACTAGGTTGTCAATACTTGGCTGTCCTAACTGTTTTATAACATGATGATACTTTGTCTTTAAAAGCATATGATTGATAAAGCTGGACAAGGAGGCACGGTGGAGGTGTTTGGTGACGTCATGGCTGTTGGCGCTGCTGAGTGGGGTCACTTGAGGTGGTGCCCCCCCAACCCCCCAATCGACATCCCAAGTGTCCACCCATTTGGGTGTCTCGACTTGTAAGATATTGATGGAATAGTCGACTTATTTGATTGCTCTGTGCGTCTGTCGTTGCTGCTGTTGTCTATCTCATTAATCAAGTGTTGTGTCTGTTTGCTTCAGTTCTAGGCAATGTATGGCTAGTGCTGCTATGTGAAATCTCATTTGCCTTTTTTTTTTTCTTATGTTTGTTGAACAGATTTGAATAGTTTAATTCGCAAGTGTGAGAAACTTTGAAGCAAAAACTGACTTCAGTAATGATCTTGCTCCTATATTTATGTAAAATTATCAGGGCGTGGGTGCAGTTTGAATCACAGTATATGGGATATTTTTGGTGGCAGGTCTCTAGTCCAAGTTAGGTTTTTATCGGAAATGCGGTTAATTTTGTTTCGGTGAGTAAGAATTATGTGTGATTTTACTAATCTAAAATCTTGGTTTGCTCAGTCTGATCGCCAGGTGTTGGTGTATATGTATAGTAATACTAATACCACCAGCCCCATGCCCTCAAATTGGTTGTGCATCTTAATGCAGTTTTTGTACAGGAAGCAACATTTTATCCGCGTTGAAGCCTACGGTGGTGGGACCCAGCCAAAAATAATAATAAAAAATTTAATTGGGAACATGGTTTTTTTTTAGATGTGCTTCGGACACACCTCTGACGGGCACAGCCCTGTCTCGGGGCGTGTGTCTAACGATTTTGTTTTTTATTTTTTTTTTTGAATCATTAAAATTAACGGTAGTATACTATCGTATTATGCCTCAATATACGGTAGCATACTACCGTTTTGTCATCTTTTTAAAAAATTTTGCAAAGTATTATACGGTAGTATATTATCGTATATTGAGACATAATATGGTAGTATATTATCGTTCATCCGTATTTTTAATTTTTTAAAAATCTTCAGAACGGTACTATACTATCGTATTATGCCTCAATATACGGTAGTATACTACCGTATGGCACTTTACAAAATTTGTTACTTACATTAATATGCTTTATATACATTACAAATGATAACTAATTGCGAGCACCAAATAGTATATCCCACAAACGTAAATCAATTTCATATTTTTCTATCAATCCTTTTGACCGTGACGATGCATGTTGATACCAATGGGGTCATATTGGGGGGACTGAGTAATTGAGATGTATAAACATCTGGACGAAGTGACAATTGTTAACCCAAGCAATGACTATCTCATGGCATCTATCATCCGGAACAGGTTCGGATAGAAGTGGAAGGTATGTATAAGATGTTATATGATTTGGAGTGAAACAATGCAACACGATGTTGTAATTCGATGCGATTGCCAATCCCATAGTTGTCATGTCCATCCATATTTGTGGTGGTGCGGGTGAAGTATCACAGTTGAGGCGTGCTAGTGTTTCCTCTGTTGCGGCACGGTCTACACGCCACATTGTTGTGTACAGAGCACAATTATTGTTTATCCATCTGATTAAATCCATTCACACCTGATACCAATGGGTCACATTGCCAAAGACATGCGCGGCCACTGCTCGAAACCCACAATTTCCATCAGCTTGAACGTCCACAATGCATTTGATGTTATACTGGAAAGCAGCGGGCAACAGTGATCTGAAAACATCATCATTGTTTGTACCTTCCACAGTACTCGCACTTCCTATTGATTGTGACCTGAATGATTTCATACCCATTGATTTTGATCCAGATCTCATTGAAGAAACATGCTCTAGAAACGACTTTATTCTTGCTCCGCTTCGCTCTTCCTTGGATGACGGTCTGCCTTTGTGCGACGTGAGGTAGGAGGGTTCCCGGATTTTGCTCTTGGATGACTTGATCCAATTGATGATCCGACGAAACATATGGCGTCGGGGTGCTTTTTCCAAGCTATCGAGACTTTCGATAACCTCTTCCCTCGCGTCTTCGAGTCGAACTTCTTCAGTGGTCGAAAGTGGAGACATTGAGAGCCTGCGCCAATGCTCATGAATGATATCGAGAGGAACGTGGATGTGGCGGGGTGACGGCGCGGCCTCTTAGGAACATGATTTGTCTTTTTGTTGTTTTCATTTAGCTTCCTTAATTTGATGATTTATAGCTTTATGTTGATCTCCATTTGGCACTAGTTAGATTTGTGGCACATTTGCCCTTGGTTTCGTTTGTTAGGGTAGTTTGACTTCTAGTCTTTTGATGTTCTAGTAGACCATGCGAGAGTTGTTCCTTTTGTTTGATCTCTTTTGTTTGAGACATTTTGTTCCACCCATTGAGGTTTGTTTTCGCTGATCTAGTTAGGGTTTAGGCTTATGCGGTTTGTGGACGGGTTCACTGGTCGTATGCCGGTCCACTCAGGGTGTGTGTGATATTTATGGTATCAGATACAGGTTTAGTTTAATTTTTACGGGGTTTAGACTAGATCCTAGTTGACATGTTTGGATATGCCTTATGTTGTCATTTTGGGTATTAGAAAGAGGCACGTCTCCCTGCATCTACTAGAGGTGCGTCTTTCTTATTGTTAAGACTTTTCGATTATAGTATGGTTTAGTATGCATTGTGTTTTTGTCAGACATGGTGAAGAAAACCCGCAGAGTGTAAGCTAAGGGACCTAGAGGGACATTCACCCAAAAGCGGTTGGTGGAGCTTTCGAGAGAGCCTACCCTTCACCACGGGGGAATCTTCACGTAGAGACCCACGGAAGAGGAGTTTGAGCAGTTCCAACTCTTCCAGATAGAGTGGGAGTTGTACCAGAGATTCTAGTAGTTTCTGATTAGTGCTCCACCGGACGTTCAGCAGGAGATGGTGAGACTTGTAGAGGGAGTGGATTCGACAGACCCACGCCGGACGATCTCGTCGAGTAGTTCAGCAACGTCACCAACTGATGAGCCTTCTCACAAAGACTTTCGAGGTACTGTGATCACACTGGCATGTGTTTTTGGTGTCTTTGATGTCTAGACTCGAGAGTTGGTCAAAGCATTTTAGTTTAGTTTTTTCTAGAGCACGTCTGTTGCGCGTCTGATTATGTATCGTTTGTATTGTGTCGGACATCATGGTTGTTATACCCCGGGTTTTATGATCATTTTTATGTTATTTTATGCTCATTATATTTGATTATTCATGTTGGAGATTTTTCGTTTTTTGGTGAATAAGGTTTTACGTGAATAGTGTTCTCGGGTTTTACGTAAATTTTTTGCTACTTTTTGCATCGCATGTCGTACGACCGTTTCGAACATACCGACATGACCGGGATGATGAGACGAGACCAACGAGTACCATATTGATGTATTGGGTTGCACCGATTTTTCGGGATTTGACGGGTCGTGATTTGACGGTTTTTTTATATTTCGAATTTGGGTTCATTAGGACCATGATTTAATTTCGTAATTTTTGGTGATGAGTTTGAGTCGTTTAGAATTAGTGTGCACGCGTGATTTGAGGATTAGTGTGTAGCCACTATAGTGGACTTGGTTGACTTTGCATTTATGAGGAGAGAGGAAGAGTGTTAGTATGGGATTAAGTGGTGTTGCTTTGTGATTGGTGGAGGCTAATTCCCAGCCCCATTTCTGCCTCCTAGCCGTGGGAAGCACAAGGATCAAGGGGGAAAGAAGAGAATAGAAGAAAGGAAAGGAAGGGAAGAGAAGGAAGAAGAAGAAGAAGAAGGAGGAGATTCACCATTTTCCTTGGACTTTCAAGGGTGCAAGCTTGCTCTTGGTTAGGATTTCTTCTTGATCTCATTGAGAAGCATTGGAGCTCACCCACTTCTCGAATTTAAGGTAATCCTTTGGGTTGTTTATGGTTTTCCCCATAGTTCATGATTTTGGTTGGATTTTCCATGAAGTCAAGTTGAGTATGGCTTGTGTTTGTTGTTAGGGAGGACCTTGTTTTGGTTGGGTGAGTCATTTGACACTTGTGTATGTTGTTGATGTTGAGCTTTGGAAGATTTCGCATGAGATCCATGAGTTTTAGTTGATTTTAGGTTGTTTTAGGATGATTTAGATTTTGATGAGGTTGTTTAGTTTGTGGCATGAGTTTGATGTTTCTTGAAGGCTTAGTTAGGCTTGATACATGCTTTGTATCTTGTTTGATGTTCTTTGGTTGAGTGTAGGCCGATTTGGGTTGGTTTTGGTTAGGTTTCGATCTTCTGAATTTTCTGCAGAATACAGAAAATTGTATGGTGGACGTCCTCGTAGATGTCCTCGAGGACACCCACCACGAGGTCCACCATACAATTCTGCATTTTGCAGAAAAGAACAGGACGTCTGCAGCTGTCCATTTTGACCCTTTAGGAAGTTTTAAGTTTTTCAACTCTTGTGATTATTCCGGGAAGGTTCGGGATCGACCCTAGACCTGTGTTTGGGGATTGATAAGATTTAGAGTGAGATGATATAAGGTTGTTAGGGTGTTATTTGTCTGTTTAGGCCGATGACGACATTTTGAGATTTTTGTCCACGATTTTATATCAGGGACTTGTGGTGATTCCATTGAGCGTCTCGTGCTCGGTTGATCAGATTCTCTTTAAGGTTTGATTGCACTTGCTCAGGTGAGTTGACATATGAACCTTAGTACTTGAATGGTCGATTTTCCCTCATTGTCTTTCTCATGCTTTATATGAATGGTTTTGATTGAAAACCATATTTATTTGGGATGATGATTCCATCGTTTTGTTTTGGGGCTTGTAAGCCTATGGTGATTTTGGACACGGAATATGGATGCTGGACTTCAAGTCCTTGAGGTACTTCCCTTAGTGGAAACTAAGGCCACCTACGGGTGTCACAACGTCTTTATGTCAACCCGTTTGCTGCGGGGAGACTCAGACGATTCCTCTTGGTGGTTCATATCGCGGTCTTGTCATGCCGGAGTGTACATCAAGTAGGCGTTACTAGGGTACCCTAACTGAGTGATTGATTTTACATGGCCAAAATGTTACATCGTATCGCCTTAATCCTACGATTGTGGTGGATTTGGATATCGTGGATGTTATTGTTGCATGATTTAATTAATGAATTCGAGTTGCATGTTTTATTCATTTACCTTGTGCCGTATTTTATCTCACTAGCTATCCCTAGCTGACGGATTTTACCCCTGTCTGTTTTGACAGGTTTTGACCAGTGATCTGTAGATGGATGCGGTGGGGAGCGGTGACGCCTCATAGGATTTATATTTTGTATTCTTCGTTGCATGTATTTGATACTCTGATTGACTTTAGACGTGATGGCCATTGTGGATTTATGTTTTCCCCGTTGTGGGACAGATGGACGGATTTTATGTTCTTCATATATGTTAGCTTTCCATGCATGATGGTTGTTTTCTCTTCTCGGTATTGAACTGTTTTTAGTATCTTGCTTGATTTTCATTCGGCTTCAATGACTCGTGAGTCACCTTACGAGTTATCGCCAGTAACACCCGATTTAAGGGGTTATATTTGTGGTATCAGAGCGGGTCGGTTCATTACCGATTCAGCTCTATTTGAGACTGTTTTGCGTGTGGACTTGAAATTTCTGATTTCATGTTTCCTTAGAATTAGTCACCGTCTCCCGGCATCAATAAGTATGTTTTCCGATTTATCATTTCGGTATTTGTTTTTCGTGCACTCATGTGCTGTTTTTCCTACTCTTTTGGATATCTAGAATGGTAAGCACTAGGATTGGGGTAGGCGCGACCCCATCATCTGAGGAGACTCCCCGAGAGATAGGACGACCACCTTTGGCTAGGGGGAGACGACCAGCGATTGGCACTGGTATCAATGCAGTTCCAGTGACATCTGTTGTGACTAAGGTGACAGGGACTCAAGGATCGAGGCTTTCGGATGAGGAGTGGGACATCATCCGATAGTTCAGAGCACGATGAGTTGATGCTTATGCCCATGATGCGGAGGTGCATGCTGAGGGCCAGGACGAGGAGATTGATGATGAGGCTGAGGGGGATGAGGTACGACCTCTAGAGAGGATTAACCCCATCCCGAGATATGTTCCTAGGGGAGCACCACCTGCACCGACAGTGGTGGCTCATGCAGAGGCTGACTTTCAAGGGAGATTATTCGACCGTTTCATAGGGGCTAGACCCCCTACCTTTGCTGGCTCCACCGACCATATGCATGCCAGCAATTGGTTGATGAGACTGGAGCGGGTCCTGAAGAGGATCGGATGTCCGACGGAGCATAGGGTTTCACTGGCGACTTACCAGCTATGGGAGTCGGCCGCGTTCTGGTGGCTCGAACTAGAGAGGAGGTACGAGACCCACCGCGAGGATTTGACCTGGGTAGTTTTGTTGGCGGAGTTTAAGAGAGTTCTACTCTGCGCAAATGAGGGCACAGAAGAAGACTGAGCTTCTAAGTCTTCGGCAGAGGGAGATGTCGGTAGCCGCCAATGAGGCGAGATTTTCTAAGTTGTCCCGGTTTGCACCGGAGTTGGTTTCCACAGATGAGGACCAGATGTTCCTCTTTTTTCAGGGGATGAACCCTGATCTTCAGGTGACCATCCATGGTCTCCGTTGCCTTTCACTTGCTGACATGGTGGAGAGGGCCACCGGAGTGGAGAGAGGGTTGTACCTGTCCAGGGGTCTTAACCCCAAGAGACAGAGAGAGGCTTTTTCCTCTCCTAGCCAGGGGAATAAGGGAGGATGGAAGAAGGGAGGTTCTTCCAGTCAGCAGCAGCAGTCTAGCATTCAGTTTGGGTCATCTCAGACTCAAGGATAACCGTGCATTCGTTGTGGAGTGCGACATTCTACCGAGATGCTTTATGATGGTACCCCCATAGTTTGCTTCTCGTGCGGGATGCCTGGTCATAGAGCTGCGACATGTAGATCGAGAGGGAGTCAGTCTGGTTCTCAGCAGAGTCAGACGGGACAGAGAGGATCCTAGGGATAGTACAAACCACCAACTCAGAGGCAGGATCGGCCTGCGGCATCTGCTTCCACAGTTCAGAGGCCACCACAGCAAATTGCACAGCAGGCATCTGCGAGGGGGAAGGGAGCTACATCTTCTTCTGGACAGCAGCCGGGGAGGGTGTACACCTGACGCAGGAGGAAGCTGATGCTTCGCCTATTGTGGTGCAAGGTACACTCTCCATCTCATTAGTTCCTGTGAGGGTTTTGTTTAATTCTGGTGCCACACATTCGCTTGCTTCTTCATGGTTTTTGCATGCTTTGTCCGCACCTTTAGAGTTTCTTAATTCCCACTTGCTTATTTAACTTCCCATTGGTAGCTCGGTTGAGTTGACTTGGGGTTTTCCGTGATTGTTTGGTGGATGTGTATGGTGTGATGATGCCAGTGGACTTGATATGTTTAGACATGCATGATTTTGATGTTATCTTAGGCATGGATTGGTTGGCTAGGCATCATGTTATCGACGGTGGAGATTGTAGGTGACAGACCGAGGACTTTAGTTTATCTGATTTCTGCCTTGCAGGCCCGTGATTTGTTGAGGAGAGGTTGTGTTAGATTTCTTGCCTCCATGATTGATTCTGATTTGAGGACTGAGGTTAGGATTGAGGATATCTAAGTTGTTTGTGAGATCATGGATGTTTTTCCTAAGGATCTTCCTGGAATTCCACCAGTCAGAGAGGTAGAGTTCACCATTGATTTGGCAGCTGACACAAGGCCTATCTCCAAGGCCCCGTACGGGATGGACCCTGCGGAGTTGAGGGAGCTTCATGCACAGCTTCAGGAGCTTTTGGAGAAGGGATTCATTCGGCCTAGCGTTTCACCATGGGGTGCTCCTGTCCTTTTTGTAAAGAA
>JAOWBR010190795.1:0-10118 GCA_028571145.1 Dionaea muscipula | reverse complement strand
GTTGGGTTGGGGTTTAGACTTGTGCGGTCCGTGGTTGGGTCCACGGGGCGTACGCCGGTCCACCCGGGGTGGGGTGTGATATTTTAGATCTGTAACTTTTAACCCTTACATTAAGTCCCAATTTTAAACCTTAAACCTTTAAATTTAACCATTAACTTATACCTTATAACATTAAATCCCTAAAGAAAACCATAAATTATTAATCCTTATGAAACCCTTATCAAAAAAATCTCGTTTAGGTTATTTTCTTCCTCTTTATTCGTTAAAGCCACTAATTTGCTTAATTTCTCTCCCTCTCTCTCTCGTAACCCCTTCTCTCTCTCTCTCTCCCCCGATACCTCACGGTGGCGGCATAACAGGGGAGAGGCGACAGAAGATCGGTGGTGGGCGATGAGCGACTCCGACGACGGCGACTGCGGGAGACGGAATCTCGACCAACGATTGTAGCGACACGTGTGGCAGGCGACAATGGCTGCTTGGAGGGCAACGATACGTTCCCCCGAGAGATCTGATGATTTTGCATCCTCGGGTTGGCGCAATTGAGTGGCGCTGCTCCGGTGTGCGCACCTTGCCGTTAGTAAGTCGATGATTTCCATTTCCTTTGTTTCCTTTTGGTTTAGCGATAAAGATGCGATTTTTATTATGATTTGGGGTAGTTTGTAGAGTCGAGTTTTTGTGGGATGCTTGTCCACCGACGAATCTCATCGAAATCTGGGCTGTTGGAGTCGGTAAGCACTGAACACCCTCTTCTCTTTCAATACCATTCGACTAAATGTGGATTTGTGATGATGTTTAAATTGCGAGATGTTGTGTTGTTTATGGATGGGTGTGGGTCACAAGAGCCTTCGGGCTCCCCAACGATCGTCGACGATGTATGTTCAGAGGGGGTTGTTGGTTGCTAGTGTCGCCCTGGTCTACGACGGTAGTGGTTGGCGTTGCTACTGCTGCTGTTAGTCCTCCTCGGCTCTATCCATAAACTGAACAATTTCAAGTTTATGTTTCTTGAGTTCTTCATCTTCCCGATATGGGATATTGGATGTTACTAGTAATATCAATTTCGCTACAATTTCACACTTTGTCATATGCTATAAGGGTCCTCTGGTCACTTGATCGATACAAAGTCAGAACACTAACTTGCTAAATATCATTGAAGTTTGCCATCAACTTGCCTACCTCATGCTTTGGAAATTTACCTCGTCCATATCTTCTTCCATTGAAGACCTCTCTGCTACTGAGGGCCACCATAAACTGAACAATTGCTCAAAACAATTCCTAAGCAGAATCAAGGCCAAATGGTACATTAGTGATGACAGCCTTGACAAGTCAAATCTGCCTTGGCAAAATTAGTCTTGGCAACTTGTTGGCTTGTATTTATGAACTTTCATTTCAGGCATGTTTCATATTTTTCTAATTGCTTCTCTTCAAATGAGCAACAATAACTTAAAATTTTCCTTGGAAGGAAATTAAAGAACTGGGAAATTCTTTGCTTCTGGCGTCACTGGTGCAACAAAAATGACCAAATAGCTTTGTTGAGAATCTGTGTAATCAATTCCTAGCTAGTCCTTCGGTGAGGATGGACGTTTGTCCATCCTCACCCTTAAACTTCTCCACACAGTTATTGGCTCCTTTAACAGTTTCATGTAATGCTTGTGGTATTCCTTCTAGCAATAGCGCATGTAAAATATTGTTTCTAAGCTATTCTTTCAGATAGTTTCGCTGGTTTGACTCTAGTGCATTCATCGTTTCTCGAAGCAGCTTATAGATGGATATCCATAAATTCTATTTGTGAGTGCAACCGTTGCTTTTTTTTTTTCATGGTGTTGATTGACATAGCTGCATTTTTTTTAATGTTCTATTATGAGGTTTTACTAGGATATTTTCATGTACTGATACCAATTGATTTCTGTTGGAAAGTCTCAATACTTCTAGTTTTAGATCCTTGATAATTTAGATATTACAGGTAAAAAGAGAAAACAGAGAGCAGTCTTTTGTGGAGAGATTCAAGGACACACGCGTACGTAATCGACATAAAGATGGAGAGAAAGTATGGATAAACGACAAACCCAAGGAACATCATGTACGTATGAACTTACTAATCTCCAAGGATAAGATTGGAAAATGTTAATTTCTGCATATAAATCTCATATGTTATCTAATTCAAATTGACGTAGGATGAGATTGTTGCAAAAATAGCCGAGCAATCACAACTCAATGTCACAAATCCTCGATTAGAAGAAGAAATTTCCATTGATGTGCTTGGAAAGAGATCGGGCTACTTGAAGGGGTATGGAATTCGAAAGAACACCTATGTTACAAAATCCCAAGCTGTGTCAAATTTGGAGGTAGCTTCTCTTAAACAGGTCGTGGCTGATCAAGTAAAAGTTGTAAGTAATCAAGAAAAAGTGATCGAGGATTATAATAAAAAATTTTAGAATAAGGTGTTCTTCATAGCTACAAAGTGCGGAGTTGATCCCACCACTATTCCAGGCTTAATTCCAAGTAGCGAAATAGAGGAACACACTTTGATTGGCCTATAAGATGGGACACCTACTAGCTATATATGATGTAGTCTGAGAGTTACTTTTGATTTATAGACATTAGCTAGATTAATACGCATTTCGATGTACTAGGTAGAGTTTTTGGATACATGGCAGGTGGATAAGTTAGTTTTTGGATACATGACAGGTGAAGTAATCTTTTGGTTATGTTTTGGATGTCTCGATATGTTGAGAATAATATATTTGTTGATTTTTATATATTTATGGTATGAGAATGAATTTTTTATGGAATTTGGATTGTCTAGTTGTATTTATATGATATTGATGATATTGATGCTTATGAAAAAAATAATGCAATATTTTATAAAATTATTGGAATCAAATTATTATTATTTAAAATTTAAATTTTTTTATTTTTTTTCTATTTAAAATACTTTTACCGACACAAAATTTTAGTTGGTAAAGTATGATACTTTGAGCGGCGAGTAATAAATATTATCATGTTGGCAATGCTGTTAAAATTTTTCACATTGAATACACTCTTGCCGACGTAAATTTTTGTCGCCAAATCTACTATTTTTTGCGACAAAAGCAATCGATGTCGTCAATAGAATTAACGACATAGCAACAGCGACGTCTTAGCGACGTATGATTTTTTGTCGTTGAAACTCTTTGGCGACGTAAAAACATATTTGCCGATATATTATGCCGCGTCGCTAATAATCAAATTTGTTGTAGTGGGTCTTGGAATGTCATGTGAATGGTCTTGCTGATTTCTGTCATTTTGCCTAGTGTAGTTGGTGGTTTTATTTTCCGGGTACCTACGTGCGAGACTATGTCCCGGCGAGTTATAGGTATCGTGGTCCGGTTATTTACGTTTGATTCACCACCAATCACACTTAGCCAATTCTAGCCTTATTGTTCTTGTTATAGTATGCCACTAGACTGTATACTAACCCGTGTACATCCCCTAATTGAACAATTTGGCGCAGGTGAGCAGGTTGAGAGCTAGGAGGATGTCGGCAAGACGGGGTACACCTCTTCGGCTTCATTTTTCATTGTACATATATCATTTTTGGTGGATTGTCCATAGTGCATTTTGAGACATTTGAAACATTAGAACTTTGGATTGTTGAGATGACTTAGAATATAGACTTGTGATTGTGTTTCCCCATGTGGGTTTTTTTATCATTGTTTCCCCGTGTGGGTCTTGACTCTTGACATGTTTCCCCCAATGTGGGTTTGGACTTGTTGATTTCCCCTCTGCAGGTCTAGACTTTCTCTTCCGCATGATTAGTGTTTGCTCTGATAATTTTGATTAGTGACTTAGAGATTTTCCCCATGGTTGGGTCTTGGCATTCTTGGCATACGTGGCACGTGGGCGACCCCCACGAGTCACGTGCCAGTCGCACCCGAGAGGGAGTGTGACAGTTGTGGTATCAGAGCCTAGGTTTCAATCTTCATTGGGATTTGATGTGACTTGATTTAGGACTTTGGCGTTGCATGATAGGTGAATTCTTTAAAAGTGCACCATAGATTAGATGTTTCATTGATGCATGTTATGGTTCTTAGATCAGAGGCTCGTCTCCCGACATCCGTTAGGTACATTCTTGTTTCATTCTCGTTAGTGATTGGTTTAGTTCTTGACTTAAGCACCTTTTGGACTTTGTTTCAGTAGAATAGATGGTGGCCATGAGATGCATCGGTGAGCCTTCGGCAATATTGGCCAATCATCGCTTGCCACCGAGAACCCAGGCAAGAGTATATGGGGAGCTTGCAGGGACCAGTTCACGTTGTGAGGACTTGACGTCATTTGACGGGAGAGTCAGTGTAGTCACACTTGGACCCGAGGAGCATGCCGAGTTTTAGCAGTTCCAACTGATGACCGCCCCGGGAGCGGGAGAAGTTCAGGTCATACTAGAGGTTCTTGACTTCTCAGGGACCTCCCCGAGTTGATTCTGTGCAACAAGAACAAGCTATGGGCCCTCAGGAGGAGCACATGAAGCGAGTTCCACCACTGATACATGCCGCTAGAGCTGCAGCCCGTGTACCTCAGTCTGAGGAGGTGCAGGGTAAGATGTTCGAGAGATTCTTTTGTACCGATCCTCCCAAGTTCAGGGGATCGAGAGACCCAATTGAAGCGGGTAATTGGCTCATGGAGGTGGAGAAGGTCCTGAAGAGGATTGTGTGCCCACGGGAATTTTGGGTATCCAATGTCTCATTCTAGCTGAAGGATGATGCAGAATTTTGGTGGCAGAGCATCGAGAGGATGTTTGAGGGGCGTGAGCATGACTTGACTTGGGAGACTTTTGTGCATGAGTTCTGTGGGATGTACTTCACGGCTTACTGTTGAGACGTAGAAAGTGCGCTCAACGCGTTCCTAATTATGGCTAAATTATTTCTCCTGAGGTCCTACGCGTCTGGGTTTTAAGTTGTATTCTAATTATTTTGTGCGTTAGCCTGCTCTATGATTTTATGTGTTAAATTTGTGTCCTTGCAGGTTGCCGCGAGCTAGGACCTTGATGGGCTGAAAAATCCACGTTTTCATTGAAGTGTAGTCAACCCACGATGCTGCCAGCTTTCCTGGACCACGCCTGGACGATGAAAACACAGCCCAGCCCAGAATAATGCTGGACACGGCCGTGACTAGGGTGTCACGACCGTGTCGGGTTGTGATACTGTGACTTTAAATCTACAGCTTTTGCAGATTGCGATGCTCTCTTCCACTTTGACCTAGACGACTGCAGCAACACCAAGGGCGATCTAGAGGGCGAAATCCACCTTGAGAGCACAAGCAGAGATGACGACCTTCATCTAAACACACCCGCGGGATCCATACACCGACGGGACGCGCGCACAACAAGATCTAATCATTCACCCGTTGGTATTTTCGTTGGTATGTAATTAAAGTTCCAATTTTTATGCCATTGTTCGCTTGATTCGTGTAATTGAATGTTGGATGCGATGATGTGTCTGTCGTAGGGTTTTGATTCGTGTAAATGTTGAACTTGTGGACTATTTATTTCGTGAATTTGAATTGTTCTTGTTGATTTGTGACAAATCGACTAGATTAAATTGTTAGGTTTGAAACTCTGATATGTGTTATGTCCTGCTTAGGCTTGAGATAGCGTTTACGTAAGCCAATCCTGACGCTAATCGATCCGGATAATGAATCCATGATCAAAACCCCCAACTAGTCTGCATAAAAACGGACTCCACTGAACGCATAAACCTTTGAACCCATGCGTAGTCGGATCTCGAGTTGCGCAGTGCCCCTGGTGAAATCGTGCTAGTCACGACTGTGACTGGCAGATCACAACCGTGACCACCTCATCTGGACACGACCATGACAGATAGGTCATGGTCGTGACAGACATGTCATGGCTGCAACGTGCATTACCTACACGCTGTCAGCCTGCCTTTCTTTGGGTCGAGTCGTCGTCTCGTGCGGCGACATCTATCTTTAATTTATCATGCATTTTATTTACTGTTTTAGCCTAATTGAACACTGTTTCTGTTGCGGCACGAACGGGATAGCGGCACAAACCTTAACCCAAATCCAACAACAGCCAAGTGGAACGACCCAGGAGGAGAAGATAATCGAGATATATATCACCCAATGCAACTAAACAATCAACCACACAATCAAAATAGAAAGAGCAAAGGGAAGAGACAACACCTAGATTTACGTGGAAACCTAAACGGGAGAAAACCACGGGAGGAGGAGGAGAAATCCACTATGAATCAATGAGGATTACAAATGGGGTATAGAAACCCTAAGGAGAGCCCAAAATCGCCTATGAGTTGCTCTCTCGAAGTCTATTGTGTGGATACAAAACATATGGGTCGAAACCCCTAATAAAATCTCGCACAAATTTTATTTCCGTCGCCACGGACGTCTGAGAGTGCTGCAGATGGAAACCATGAGTCACGGACGTCCGACCGGACGTCCGCGAGAGCCACAGATGGAACCTTCATAAAGCCACGGACGTCCGGCCGGACGTCCGTCAATGCACCAGATAGGCTCCTGCGAATTTTGAGCCAAACTCAACAGTTTCAATATATCCTGCTAGAAACATTAATTAATTCAACCTGTGGATTTTTTAACTGTTTCTGAGATCGACCTCGTGCTCACCACCAGCTTTTAGTAGTAGGTATGTGAATTTATAAATATTAAATTTGACCGTCCGACGATGAGGTCAATATTTTGACGCCGTTGCCGAGGACGGACGTTAAAAATTTTTGGGTTGAATTTAATTTTGTTTCTAGTTGTATTCGTTTGAGTCTTTTATTTTTATTTTTAATTCTACTTGTTTTGTTTCCTGCTTCCTGCATCCTTTATAGTTTTTTGCTTTTATCCTGCTGCTGTAGCGTGATTTTAGATCTTGCATACTAGGATGTCGGTCCCTTAGGCCTAAACTTGTCATCAATCACAACGTAGGGCGACGTAGTATTAGAAACCGACACCCACACCAACCTCCACAAAATCTGAACAATCAAAACGATCTTAATAATGGGGTAGTTGGGGATCAGGATGTTGTTAATGGACTAAATGCCGGGAATGGGGGAAATAACGGGGTAGCACCGCCTTTAAACCCATTGCACACACACTTCATTCTGAACGTGTACGACACACCGTCATGCATAGTTTTACCTGCAATAGATGCTGCCCACTACGAGATTAAGCCCGACACTATCCAGTCTTTACAAATTTTTAATGGCTTATCTCAAGAAGACCCATACAACCACCTTTCTGAGTTTCTAGGCATCAGCTCGACCTTGAAAATTAACAACTTTTCGATTGATGCCATGCGACTCATTTTATTTCCATTCTCGTTAAGAAGCCAGGCGAAACACTGGCTTAACACACTGCCGCCTCACACCATTAGGACGTGGGAGGAAATGAGCGTCGCATTTTTAATGAAATATTTTTCAGTTGGAAAGACGCTCTAGTACCGTAGGGAAATAACTACTTTCCAACAATTCGACAATGAACAATTGTTTGAAACGTGGGAGAGGTTTGGTGATTTCATCTGGAAATGCCCTCACCACGACATCCCTAGGTGGCAGCTAGTGTAAAGCTTTTACTTTGGTCTCTTACCCCAACAACGTCAGATGATGGATGCCTCATGCGGAGGGTCCGTGATGACGAAGGACAAGAATGCGGTATGGGCGCTATTTGAGAACATGAGTGACGAATCCCAATTTCAATCTATTTTTGAGAGGAGAGACCAACCTGTAGCTGCCCGAACTGAAAATAAGTAGGGTGTGAACGAGCTTAGTATGACTGAAACACTCACATCTACTATTGCAGCACTCTCCGACAAAGTAGAGTTGCTCTTAAAGAGAGACGTCGCCGCCACCACCGCTCCTGCACGTATCGAACCATGTGTTACCTACAGTAGCACTACACACCATTGGACAGTTTGTCCGTCCACCCAGCTTATGCCTGACCCCACACAAATACAATCAGTCAATGCTGCTTACGGATATTACCCCGCATAGCATCCTGGTTAACAATGGCGGCAACCACCACCTCCACAGTTGAAAACGGTTACAACTCCTCAGTTATCGTCATCGTCGTTGCTTATGCAGCCAACACCCACACCCTTTGAGGCGGCGATGATTAAATCGATGGTTGACCAAACTAAAATACTGTAAAGCTTGACTGAGACCCAGCAGCAAGTGAGCATTAATACGCAAGCGATTGTGAAGCTAGAGACGCAAATAGGTAAAATTGTGAACACACTAAATGTTAGTAATCCAAGGGTACACCAAGAGGGGGGAGGGGTGAATTGGTGTATTAAAAATTTCTGACAATTTAAAGTTAAGTTGCAGATTTTACTAGGAGGAGTCGACTCCTCCTTTGAATGCGGAATAAAAAAGTAACTTCAACAATCAACGTAAACAGTCAATGCACATATGAGTCATACTGAAAATGATTCCTTTCATTGATTAGGATGACAATCAGTTCATACACAAGGTGACAGCAATGACTCTCCATCACCAACTCAAAGTATGGGCAATGACTCTCCTATACCCTTAACTAGGCGATTACTCTCCTAGCTAAGTTTTGATGTGGGCTATGACTCTCCCAACACCAACTCGATGAAGGTAATGACTCTCCTTCACCCAATCCTATAGTGGAAAAACTCTCCACTAAGGACAAACTCAAATTCCTAACTCAAGGAATCATAATCAACAAAAATAAAGGAATGTATGAAGGGCCTCTCTAGACTAGGCAAATAACCAATGTGATCAATCCACTAGATTCAAACACTTAATATTATTGTCAAACCTGTCTTCCCAGATGGATCAACATGTGTAAAACCTTGGAAAACAGTAGAAGGAGTTGGTTTGCAAATTCCAGAACCTTGCTAGTACTACTTCGTTAAAATCCTTGAAAGATGATCACTAGAATGCTTGTAAAATCGTAACTAGCAAGTCTAATGATGCATCCATAATATAGACGAAGTTCCCATGTTGAAAAAAAAAGAAAATCATTCTCAAAATATCCACAAAGATTGCATCAATCAGATTTGGAAAGTTTTCAAAGATATATTCTTAAAACTCAATCTTTCCAAAATAAAATATCCTCTTCAAATCTTTTGTTAATCTCAATATCCAATGATATTATGTCACGAAATATCATTCAAAACATGTCTCAAAACAATTAAAAATACATTAGATGAGATTTAAAAACATATGGGCAGGTTTGTGAAATTCCAGTAAAATCCGAAATTGCCCAACTCAGAGGAGGGGTCGACTTCTCGAACTACTTCCAGCATGTTTGAAAACTGTTTTTCTTAAAACTCAAAGTTGTGTGTGTGTGTGAATATTGATCCTCTATAAGACTGATCTAAGTATTAAAATATAGTGCAAGACATCCTTACATAGGATCTTGGGCATTGTGACATGACACACACGATTCTTCAACATCTTCATGACTTCTTTGACATTTTTCTTGAACCATGTACTGGAGGGGTTGTCTTTAGCTTCTAAATGAATTCCTCAACTTCACTTGCTTTTACCATCTTCATCCATCGAATGCACTGCGCTTGATTCAATCATCTCTTAACTCTGGATCATCACAACTAATTGACAAAGTCTTGGTCTTCTATAAAGCTCATCCATGGTCATCAATATAATGTCTTGAAACTTGTCACTTAACAAGACTAAACAAACCAATGTATCAAACATATCAAGTGTTTGTTATCATTAAAACATCAATCATCAAGGGTCAACAAATTCCCCCTTTTTGATGATGGCAAACACTTGATACATTTAAAAACATATCCATGGTAAAATATCATAATGTGACATAGGTTCAATCTAAACTTGGTTCACACAAAGTGATATCATCAAAGATATAAACAATAGCTACTAGACAAAACATTTACCATATCTTTTCTCAGTCATATCCAACCACCAATGAAAACTAAAAGATCATAATCACAACTAGGCAGTAAGGATTAAAACCAACAAAGTAAGTTAAATTTCTAGCAATCAAGACTTTGGATGTACTCCACCAGATATCTGGGATGAGTAGGCGCATCCACATGCTACTCATTCAACATTAAAATGCATCTAATTTTCTCCCTTTTGGCATCAACAAAAAGA
>JAOWBR010190773.1:0-10119 GCA_028571145.1 Dionaea muscipula | reverse complement strand
GGTTGGGTCCACGGGGCGTGCGCCGGTCCACCCGGGGTGGGGTGTGAGGTCCACCCGGGGTGGGGTGTGACAGCCCTCCCATCAGCAGCTGGTCGCTGCACTTCATGCTGCTACTTGCTGAAGGCCTGCTGCCTGCACATATGTCCACTGCTCGCACACATATCCATTGCCCGCATGGGTTTTTTAGTTTGCCAATGCAGCTGGCCGCTGCATGAATTTCTTGTTGGCCGCATAGGCCCCTTACTCACCATGCATAAGTTGTGCATGACCCATCTTTACCCATCTGCCTGGCCGCATGCAGGCCTTGCATGCTTGTAGGAATGGCTTGGCCGCATGCTCCTTTGCTGAGCATAGTAGCTAGCCGCATACCAGATGTGTGCATAGGTGGCCGCATACCAGATGGGTGCATGGCTGGCCGCACGGCCGCGACGTCCCGCTAGCTTCGGGTGGTCGCGGCCGGGTGGCCACGCGTGAATGAACGTGCGTCTTCCGTTTTCCGTGTGCTTGAATCTCCGTGTTCATCCACATGGCTTATCATCCGTCGTCTGTTTGTTGCCTACGTGTTAATAGTAGGGTCCACATATGTCTACGTGGCTTGATATTAAACGTCCATGTGTTGGGTATATTTTTTTGGTATAACATTTGCCCCCTCAGCCCCGTGGCGAACTCTGTTAGGAGTTAAGAGATGGTGTTTAATATTTTTACAGTCAGACGAATGCTCTTACGTTTTCAGAACGTCGCCATTTTTGCGAGCTCTACTTGGCTCTTGGTCGCAGATGACGAGCCCCTTTACTTAATTCAAAAGCATTTTCGGGGAAGCGTTCGATCTTTCTTCCGCCTTTCGGATTAGTTCGGGATTTACCCGTTCCTTTCTCGAGATTCACCCGTTATTTTTTCGGGCTTCACTCGTAATTTTTTCGGGATTTACTCGCAATATTTTCGAGATTCACTCGTAATTTTTTTGAGATTCACCCGTTGAGCATGATCAGCGCTATAATTAATTATTTCTTGCTCGGTTCGTGCCATCAACCTTAGATTCTTGTTGATCTATCGAGCTTTGTGGTTTCGAGTTAATTCTCGTAATGACGCGTTTTTTATGTGACCGAGTCCTTGGTGCAATCTTTTCTCTTGGAACTGGAATGTCCGTTAGGCTTTTGAACTTTTACGGACTCGACTTTTATTACGAAGCTTCGCTTGAGGATTATTTGATGCGTATTTCGCATGTAGTATGTTTATCATATCGGACTCATCAGTGATTATTTATCACAGAGCATAATTAGAATTTAAAAACTCTAATTTTATTCATCATTCTCAGAGATTACATGCGACATTTAGTCAAAAAATAAAACTTGAAGATCCATCTTGATGAAGTCTTTATTCAACTAACAAAATATCTTCTAAGCTGGTGTGCCCCTACTCGGACTCCGAGCTACAGCTTTGGCTGTGATCTCTATCTTGACTCCTGGAGGTCTAATGATCATCTCGTCTGCCCCCCCACTCTCTGGCTTCCCGGGGGCTTCCTTGAGTATCTGAATTGGAGTCCCCACTGGTTGTCTCATGAGCTCGAGTGTTCCGAGTGTTGAACTCGTAGCTTGATTCTTCTCGGGAGCTACTGTTTAGATCCTCCAGAGCCATGTACCTCTTCGCTCGTTGGAGGAGCTTGTCAAAGGTTTTTGGCATGTGCATCGACAGGTCATCCCTGAAGAGTTCTGGTCGAAGCCCCGTCATGATTACTGCAGTGGCGCCGTCTTTTCCCACACCTGGGATTTCTACGTACGCTTTGCTGAATCTGGACATAAATTCCCGGAGGGTCTCATTCGCTTTTTACTTCACATCGAACAAGTTAGGAATGGATTTGGTGAAGACGGAAGAGCTTACAAATTAAGCGATGAATTTCTCATCGAATTCCTCGAAACTTGAGATAGAATTTGGCGGGAGGCGATGGAACCATCGTCGGGTCGCTCCCTTGAATGTGCTCGGAAAAGCTCTGCACATCATACCGTCTGAAAATTTTTTAAGGCTCATCCGAATCTCATAGTGGTTTAGATGATCTTCCGGATCTTCCGTTCCGTCATAGGAGTCTAAGGACGAGAGTCGGACACGGTTCAGACAATAGTCCTCTACAACACTCCTGATAAAGGGTTGAGTTGTTCGCCCGTTTCTCCCCCTCCTTGGCGGAGTGCGATTCCGTGAGGTTGAAACTCTTGAGCGGGATCCTTCACTTTACTAGTCCGACGTTGAACGTCGACGCTTTCTCCAACTAGTCTCGCCGCCATTTTCTTTACTCAGAGTGTTACTCCTTGAGTCGACCAGATCTGATTGGGGAAGGAGATCTGGCTCTTTACGTGCATGGGGAATCTCTTGCAGCTCTTCGGGCGGCTCTTCCTGAATCTTTACGCGGCTTTGAAAGCTGAAATCTTTGCCTGCCCCGACGCACGACTGGATGGGCGGAACTGTGACAGGCACGGCTGGATGTCGCACCGTTACGATCCGGTCCACGCCTTCGAAAAATATCTCAGTGAGTCGCCGAAACTCCGCCCGGGTGATAGGCTTATCATCACCAGGCCTTGGGTGGGGTAGCGCGTTTGCGGCGGCGCTCCCCGCTTGCTCCGCTTTATTGCCCTCTCTCGACGAGGGGTTGTTAGAATGCTGATTCAAACCAAAATGACATGTATTCCTTGTTCAAGCAAACAAATTAAGAAGAGAAAAGTAAATGTGAGGAGTGAACCTGATCACTATTTGGATGATGATCCATTATCTGATAGTAATCGGTTTGACATTTTAAATTTTTAGAAATCTCATTTCATTATCCAACTTTATGATCAATCACAAGAGATATCCTTACTATTCCTGCTTTTACGGTTGCTTCAAAGTTGATATTTAGTATTGGTGGAAGAGTTATCAGTCTACATCGTGCGAAAGTCTTGATGTGTTTGCAAAATTGAATACTTGGACGGAGTCAAGATAATATATCTTATATGAAAAGTTGTTTTTATTTCTGGTTGGTTTATGAAAAGTTGTTTTTTTTTTGTATCAATTGACTGTTTGGTACTTAATTTGGTTGATGGATTTTTTTTCCCCCTCCTCTAGGATCATTGGATAGCAACGATTGTTTGAAAACAATTTATGATGACGTGATAGATGGCAAAAATGGCTCATCAAGTTCTAAATTTAGTTTCAATATTTAAATGTTTACGAGAATTGATGGACAAAATTGATTACGATTTAGAAGAGTGGATAACAGATCTGTTTCGTCGTTAAACTATTTAATTTAGATTGTATATTTGTATCTTAATTTAACGTATATATGTTGATCTAGTATTCTAGTTGTATTGTATGCGTTGGACCGTTGGACCTTAGTCATGCACTCTTGCTGAAAAATATGTGCTGGAGAATATATATATTGTTAATTTGATGCTTTTATTTTAAAGTAGATCATTTTCATATATTGTTTTTATTTTTAGGATCCTTCCCATCATTAAATTTTGCTGACTACATTTTTGGATGGTTATAAACTTATATATTCCACTTTTAATACGGACATCCTCTTTAAAATAATACAGTGAACTTTTTTAGACTATTAGACCTACTTATATTATTAATTAACAATATAAACTTATATTGTTAATTTGATGAAGGAAGGGGAGGAGGAGGGCTCTAAGGGCTCACACACGAGATCGCACATGGGTCGCACTCCCAATTAATTTTTATATTGCATTCTTCAAATAATCTTTTAATCAATTTTAAAATTTATTAGTAAAATAATAGTTATGAAAATATATTTGATTTTTTTTTCCTCTCAAATCTATAGTCAAAAAGAGAAAAAGATAAATCTAATACACATCTCATGAGTAAGATTAGCGCGTGCGACTTTACTACGATAAACATTCCAATTTCAATTTATAAAATAATAAAAAATTTAAAAATAGTAAAAAATTTATAATTATTTGAAAAAACTGCGATGGGTAGTGTTGCACAAAGCGCGTGTTTTATACAAGCCTAAGATTAGCGCGTGGCTCTGGAGGATGCCCAAAAATGAAAAGACAAAGAGAATTGCGCACATTCCCATAAAAATATAAAGAAAAAGAAAAGTGCGCGAACTAACTTTCGCTTTATTTATCGGTGATTGTTCTGACGTCATTGCAATTCTTTAAAACGTCATCGAGACCGCGTGGTCGGTATGCCAAACAGCGGTTAGAGCATTCGACTCAACGAAACGAAGCGTTTCTGTTCTTCCGTCAGACACGCTTGAATTTTGCTGTTACTCCTCGTTTCTGTTCTTCCGTCAAACACGGTTGAATGTTATCTCTATAAATAAATATACTCAGCTTCATTTTCTCATCCTCTCCGGTCAAAGCTTCGACTGCCGTCCACATAATCCTCCCGCTCCTCCTTTTTGGGTTTCTACTTCTAATTTATTAAGCTACTCAGCTCAAAGAGGAAGGAACCAGATACCGAAAAGGAAATTTTATTCTTTCATTGCAGGTAAAACGAATCTTGTTGTCTTCTCTTTGTTTTAGTTTAATCACTCGTAACAAGGAAAAAAAATTGATGCTGATGCTGCGAAGATGCCATTAATGGAGGAATTTTATTATGATTGATTATATTATGCCTGTTTCTTTTTTTTTTTTTGGCTGCAAATTTGAAGGTATCTGTTCATTGCTGCGAAATGTTCAATTGATCATATTAGACAATCTGATTTGCCTAATCACTGGTGGTTGTGATTTGTGTTCTTGTGTGCGAGGCGGCTGGATTTGGATCCGGCTTCGGCTTAGCCCCAACAGTTGTTCCTCTTATTGTATAAAAATATTCGCGGTTCTTCATGAATTTGGTAGATGTAGGTTGAGGGAGAATGAGAGAGTGAGAAATAGGAACCTGTTGAAGAAGGAAAATTTTAGAAAGTAAATCTGTGGGCAAGAAGTCATATTAATTGGTATTGTTTCTTTTCCATATTTTCTGTAGGATTTTGGCTGAATAAGTGATTGAACTGGTTTGTTGATGAGGGAATTGGCAGTGGAGTTAGGGTTAGGTGTTTTTACTTTGCTTATACTTGGGAAACAAAATTTGGGTACCGATGAAACTTGGAGGAGTAGACTGTACTAAAAGCTCACCGTTATGATGCCTTTATATTGTAACTTCTAGCTAAAACAATGAGTAGAACCACAGTTTGGTAATGGGTGGACTGATGGCAATGAACATGTGGTGATATGATGGGGGATTGCAATATGTGATTCGTATGGGTTACACATTCTTAGTGATTAATTTCTTGTAATGGGTCTCAACTTTGAGGTTAATTCACTTTTAAGCACCAGGATCCATGGCTCTTGTAGGGTTAGGTGTTGTGATTCGTACGGGTTATGCGTTCTTGGTGATTTATTTCTTGTATTGGGTCTCAACTTTAACTTTGAAGTTAATTCACTTTTAAGCGCCAGGGTCCATGGCTCTTGTAGTTATGAAGAAACAACTTTGTGGTGAGTTGTTTCTTGGTTGTGAAGATTATGTTGGTAACCTTATGCCGTTATCCTCCCATGCATGAATTATTCTTCTACTTTCTGATATTACGACGTCGTGTGGGATCTAGGGATCATTTCTAAAAGTTACTGGATGGCCATTGTGATGTTTGAGATTGAGTAAGTTAAGTTACATCTTCTTCATGTTCCCTTTTTACAGGGACTTGGTATCGTTTCCCAAAGGGTTTTTCCTCTGTGAGGAGCAACGGACGTTATCAGTTCTCTTGGTTCCCGTTTTATGGAATAGGAAAATTATCATGGACTCAAGCCATTACTTCAGATACACTGTTGGTAGTGCAGATTCACCTTGTGCATCTTCTCAACTCACTCCTTCAGCGCCAAATGCATTGATCGAGACTCTGAGATTGAATCTAAACAACTCTCCCACTTCCCCCTTTTCGACTCACTTAGGCTACTGTGCCACTGCCACGTTGAGTGTCAGTCAAGAGCCACAGAGTTCTACAGAGAATTTGTCTGGATCCAGCCGTTCTTCTGGTTCTCCCTTTGAATGCAGCAGTTGCTATCTTCAGTCCAGCTCTTCTGAAGACTGCTACTGTAACACGTTGTTGCTCCCTTCTGGGGAAATCTTGTTACCACAACAGTCAGGCAGTGGGCAGAGAATAAAGCATGTATTGCAGGAACTAGAAACTGAGCTAATGGAGACTGATGGTGAAGAAGCGGAAGTAGATGCACCTGGTCCTTCTGGTGAAAGAAGGCAGCCCCAGATGTCTGATCTGAGATCCAGGACTTGGGATACAGAAGCACAAACCTCATATATAAATCGTCCTGAGCCATTACCTGTTTTCAGGGCAAGCAGTCCAGGGAATGAAATTCACGATGAGAAACAGAAGAATGCAAGAGAAGAAACATCGTTTCGGGGCATGCCTTTTGGCAATTTAAAACAACTGCTGATTGAATGTGCTAGGGCTTTATCTGAGAACAGATTAGACGATTTTGAGAAATTGGTTGCTGAGGCCAGGACTGCTGTCTCAGTCGCAGGAGAACCTATTCAGCGTCTTGGTGCATATATGCTTGAAGGCCTGGTTGCTAGGACGAAGTCTTCAGGAACTAATATATATCGGGCACTTAGGTGCAAAGAGCCACTGGGAAAGGACTTGCTTTCCTACATGCATCTCCTCTATGAAGTCTGCCCTTACCTTAAGTTCGGTTATATGGCAGCTAATGGAGCAATAGCTGATGCTTGCAGAACAGAGGATCGGATACATATCATAGACTTCCAAATTGCTCAGGGTACACAATGGATGACTCTCTTACAAGCCCTTGCAGCAAAACCAGGTGGGGCTCCTCATGTTAGGATCACTGGTATTGATGATCCAGTTTCTAAATATGCTCGTGGAGCCGATTTGGAAGCAGTTGGTCAACGGTTATCGGCAATTTCTGAAAAATTCCATATTCCTGTAGAATTTCACCCGATACCTGTTTTCGGTCCTGATGTCACGAAGGATATGCTTGACGTGAGGCCCGGGGAGGCTTTGGCTGTCAACTTTCCTTTACAGCTGCACCATACTCCTGACGAGAGTGTTGATGTGAATAATCCAAGGGATGGGCTTCTTAGGATGGTCAAGTCCCTTTCTCCTAAGGTTGTCACCTTAGTTGAGCAAGAATCCAACACCAATACCACCCCTTTCTTGACAAGGTTCATAGAAACACTGGACTTCTACTCAGCAATGTTTGAGTCTATTGACGTAACAATGGCGAGGGACAGCAAAGAGAGAATTAATGTGGAGCAGCACTGCTTGGCTAAGGATATCGTCAATGTCATTGCTTGTGAGGGGTTCGAGAGGGTGGAGCGCCATGAGTTATTAGGGAAATGGAAATCAAGATTTACTATGGCCGGGTTTCAGCAATATCCACTGAGCTCTTATGTCAATTCTGTAATAAGAAGCTTGCTCAGGCATTATTCTCAGTATTATAGCCTAGTGGAGAATGATGGAGCTATGCTTCTGGGTTGGAAGGACAGGATGCTGATTTCTGCTTCTGCATGGCACTAGTTCTAAGAAAGAAAAGGTCATTCATCAGAAAGAAACTGTGTTATCAGCAAGTACGCACTCGGTGAGGGTTAGGATTTTGCCATTGGTGTGTGACAAGGGGAGGGTATCAGTTTACCTGCAATTTGTTGTGCTCGCTAGAAGCCGTTGGCATATCAGACGTGTAATATTCCTTCGTGTAATATATGTTGCGATAGCTTAGTGTTATCTTCTGATCACGGCGCCTTAGTTGAAGCCCTGCTCTTGATTTTATTTCCTATGAGTCTTGCTCATGTATCCAACCGGTCGTATCGTATGTGGATCTTCACCCTCCAACAGATTTCTACAAAGCCAGTACTGCTTTTCAATGTCTACTTTGTACTGGATTCTGTCAAGTGTTCTTCGGAGTGCTTGCTCGTTTATCTGCGGATTGAATCTATGCCTATGATACATTTTATTCCTACTAGCTAGCTACATGCATGTGCAGGGTTTTGTCGCCTCTCAATGTCACTGATCTATGGCATTGTTCTTAAGTTCTGCGGGATGTATAGGTTCTTTCTGGTTAGCATGATATGAGCATCTGGCAATCTGCATCAAGTGTAGGAAGGAGCTGAGAACAACGGATATGAGGTATGCAGTATGCTTGATTTGGTTACCTGACATGCCTGGCCTCTCTTCCTATTGCTGTACGTAGTTCATGTTTCAAAATGCATCTTCAGTTTATTCTGCTCTAGTGGGTTTCAGGCTTTCAGCGCTCGGATATGTTAAAAACCAACTCTATCAAAATGTCAACTTTGTGGTAGAAAGCCCATGAATTAAATTTATCTTGACACGTACGTCCTCTCACGTGAATGCCTCTTTTGGACTTGAAGCGTGTGGATTGTGCACTGGCCCAACTCATACACAAATTGAGGTCGTGTTCGTATGATTCGAACTCATGACCTTCGATCACGTCTGTTGTGATACCATGTTAATGAATTAACTATACCAAAAGGTCAATCTTAAGGTCGAAAACCCATTAATTATATTTATCTTAATAAGATACCCTTATTAAATCTCTAGATTGCTTTTTAAGTATAAATTTACACGTGGGATGGTAGGATGTAGTATTTGGTGCTCGTTATCAGCATTTATCTGTAATAGTTACTTTGGAATAGTATCTTTGTAATAATTACTTTGTTAACGGGATTGACAATCACACTAAATCCTCAAACATGATTTTTTTGTGACAACACTTGTGATAATAATTATATATAGGGGCAGGTTAAAAGGATAACATTTGTGACAACACTTGTGACAATATATTGGATTCGTTGGATGTAGCTAAATCAAAGTTTGAGATTGTATATATTGTATAATATATGATTTTTTTAAAAAACAAATAAAAGAAAAAGAAAAAGGAAATAAAAAAGAAAAAGAAAAACCCTAGAAATTTATATTAGTCTTTGATTTCGTCAAATCCAACGGCTCCAATATATTATTACAAATATTGTTACAAGTGTTATCCTAATATCCTTTGCGATATATATAATATATATAACTAATATATATACAGGTCTCGTGGGATGGGTTCGGGACGGGTCACCGCGGGGTGCATACTAGACCCCGACCTTGACTCCAATCACGTGCGGGATGGAATTTTGATCACGTTCGAGACGGGGTCAAAACGGATCCTCGCGGTTCAAATTTTTTTTACCCTTCCTATATGAGAAAAGCGTATTTGAACAGTAGCGGAAAGATCTGGATGTCCATCCACAGGGGTGGATGTCCGGTAACTCCGGTTAAGGTTGGACTGAATATTATTGAGTTGCGTAAACGTCCGGTCTCAATAGGCCTACGTATTTTAGCCTAAACACAGAATTTGAGATTAAATTATTTTATTATAAAGTTAATTATTTGATATAATATCAAAGTCACGACTACTGATCACGTATATATAGCCGTGATTGTCATTAATTTTCTCACATGATATTCACTCACCGTGGGTGCTAATTATAATGAAGTCGATAAATTAATGCCATGAGTATGGAGCATGGACCACGGGCCGTGCATGAACCACATATTCCATGCAGGGATCAGTCATCCCAAAAATTACGAACAATTTGAGTTTTTTCGGGTCGAACATTTTACTATCTGTGTTCCATTTCGAATTTTATTCGAAATTTTGACATCGGATTGTATATTATACCATATTCAATTTGTATCACTTACTTGTTAATAGAATCGTCTTAAGAAAGCCTAATCTGACATAAATTCTGAGAAGAGATAACACTGGGTTCAAATATTCAACACACTTTCAAACAAAGCCTCCACCTCAACACACAAAATCTGAGGTGGATGAATAGAATTGTTTGGAATCTTGGATGGGCCAAATTCTTTAAAGGGGTGTTTGTTAAGGAACCAACTCTAATAGAATGACAATGTTATAGGGGTTGTGTTTGCAGAATTCGAACGTGACCGCTCTGATATCACATTAAAAAATTAACTATATCAAAATGTCAAAATTATGGTAAAAGATTCTTAAAATATATTTAACAATATAGTCCCACCGGCTCGACGACATAATTTCCGTAGTGGTAAAGCCCAAGTCGGTAGATATAATTGGCTATAAATACTCTTTT
>JAOWBR010190762.1:0-10119 GCA_028571145.1 Dionaea muscipula | reverse complement strand
ATTCAACCTGCAAAATCATTAAATAAACACGAAAACCCGTAAAGCAGAAACTGCACAATATAATTAAAATACATATTAACTCCATGTGCTTGGGACCTCGTTATAATTATTTTGGCATAAATTAGGAACGTAATGAGCGCACTTTCATGCACTCATCACCCTCCATCTATCGAACTATTCTCATTTTCGTCACCCTCACCTTTTGTATATGACTCTTTTTGATTGTCCAACATTCCATTCCATACAGTAAGGTTGACATAATAGTTGTCCTATAGAACTTTCATTTAAATCTTAAGAGCTAATTTGATAAGTGTATAAGATTAGATAGGATTATAAGAAGATGAGATTAATATAGGATTATAAGAAGATGTGATTAGTAATAAGGACTATAATCCCAAGTGCATGTTTGGTTGTGTTGAGATTAAATCATGAGATTGTAATACTAATCCCAAGTACATGTTTGATTGTAATGTCAAGGATGAAATTATAATTTTATTTTACTATCCTACCCATCAATAAAAGAAAGTCATAATATCTAATAAAATTACCATAATTTTATCTAATTGAAATTGTCATAATTTTTTCTCTCCTTGTAATATTTTGTATAGAGTGAATTTTGATATATACTTTTTGATAGTATGACGAAAAAAGAAAAAATGTGTCGTTTTGTAACATCAAGCAAATGAAAAATGTTTCATGGATAAAATAGGTAATAAAATAAAATAAATTACCATGGGTAAATTAGATAATTTACATGAAGAGTATATTTGGTGTAAAATAAAATATCGTGGAGGGTATAGGGTAAAATATCATGGAGTGTAATTTACATGGAGGATATATTTGTTGTAAAATAAAATACCATGGATAAAATAGGTAATTTACATGGAGTAAATTGGGATAGGATTAGTAATACCTAATACCCCATGGTATTACTAATCCCATGAAAAAGGGGGATTATAATCTCATGGGATATTCAATTTTGCACTTAATTTTTCAACCAAACAGTGAGTTAGAGAACCCACAGGATAATAATCTTATCCCACCTTCTAACTCACTTATCAAATTAGCCCGCATTAGTCCTATGAGTAACATTCTCATCAATCTCTCCATCACAATTAATCTAAGACCCTAGATATTTGAATCTATTGTACATTGGAATTTTGACCCTTCCAATGACCATGAGCTCCTCCACCGAGTCAGAAACATTGAAAACACATCTCAAATACTCAGTTTTTCTCTTGTTAATCATTAATCCTTTAGCCTTTAGAACATCCGCTCATCTCCTTAGTTTGCTTTCAACTCTATCTCTAAATTTGTCTATAAGTACAATATCATCTACAAATAATATACATCAAGGTATATCTTCTTGAACATATTTTATAATCTCATTTAGGACCATACAGAAGAGATACGAGCTTAGCACTGATCCCTAATATACCCCCATTGTAATAGAGAAACTCTCCAATTCTCTGCCTACTGTTATAACCCTTGACGTCGTCCCGGCATACATACCCTTATTGACATTAAGATACTTTTTGTTGACTCATTTCTTTTTCAACATCTACCATACTACCTTTCGCGGGATCCTATCATATGCTTTCTCCAAGTCAATAAATATCATATGGAGGTCCCTTTTTCTCTCTATATATTTCTCCATCATTCCTCCCAGCAAATGAATGGCTTCAGTCGTAGCCTAGTCTGGCATAAAATCAAAATGATTTTTAGATACTTTGGTATTAGATTGAGATGGTATCAGAGCTTCCTCTTGGGAACCCTACCGCCACTGCATGCGTGAACCCAGTCATCACTAGTGATTAATCTACCAAATTCATTCTTCTCCCAGATTGCAAAACAACCTTCTGTTAGCCTTCAACCAGCGCATGGACAACTTGATCATGTCCACCTCCAACCAGAGCAGTTCTTCAAGGGGGTCGCACATTGTTTCAGTCCATAATGAATCTACTCCGACTCTGTTTAGCACCAAGTTGAACGATTCCAACTACAAGACATGGTCTCGGTTGATGCCATTGCATGCTACGAGGGTATCTCACTGGTGTCACAACTGTTGTTTCCAAAGGGTTGCAGGGCTATGATATATAGGTTAAAGAAGATTGAATTGTACGCGGGTGGATGGTGAAGAGAATGGAATCATAATTATTGGAATTGATTCTTGATTTACCAATAGCAAAGGACATGTGGGATGCCATTGCACTCATGTTCTATGATGTCTGTGACGAGTCTCAAATGTATGAACTTCGATGCCAATATACCAGGATCAAACAAGTTGGTCAAGACCTATCCATATACTTCACGCATATGAAACGGGTGTGGTAGGAGCTTGACCAACATCGTCCGATCAAGATCAAGCATGCTGTATGCTGCAAGTATTAAAATTCGTCAGGAACAAATTGCTCGTGATCGCTTGTATGACTTCCTTGCTAGCTTGGGTGATGTTTATGATCAAAGTAGAAGTGATATGCTGAGGATGACACTGAATGAAGCTTTTAACCATGTCCAATGTGAGTTCCAGCAAAGGGACATCATAATGATGAAGGAACCGATTGGCTCCTCTGTTGCCTTAGCTACATCCGGTGGGAACTTCACATCTCTCCAGCAAACAAGTCATGGGTTGAAGCAAGGAGGACATCATTTAACATCTGAAGAGAAGAACAAGTTACATTGCACTCATTGTCCTATACTGCAGAGAAATTTTTCCACAAGATCCGTTTTCCGAAGTGGTTCTTGGAATGGAGGAAACAACAGCAACAACGACCTGGAAAAAGAGGTGCATTGGTGCACAAACAAGGGAGTACAGCCGCAGGCTTGGTAGCGTCATCAAGAGATTCTGCAGGTGGAGCCAAATCAAGGACTACTTTGTCCTTACTGCCAAACTTTGATCTCTTGGTAAACGACCAGATTGGTGCTCTGGGTCAAGCTTTAGTTACATCTGGTTCTTATGATGCACGTGCAGGTTAGGTTATTGATTCTGACGGCACGCCAATGACCATATGACATTTGATAGCAATCTTTTTTATGTTATGACGACATCAAAGAGGACTAGTGTTGTTACTACAAACATGGCGTCTAATCCTGTAGTCGGGTCGATTCTATTTCCCTCTCACTTGCTCCTTATTGAATCATTTATTGTCTGTTGGTCAAGTAACTTAACAAATTGGATGTGCGGTGCTTATGTTTCCTTGTTTTTGTTTATTTCAGGACATTCAGACCAAGGAGATTATTGAGCATGGTATTAAGCGAGAGAACCTCTATTATGGGTCAGGTTATTAACTTATTACACCCTCAGTGCCAGTTCGATGTGGAGAATGCTTTCTTGCATGGTGATCTGAAGTAGGAGGTGTACATGGATCTTTCACCTGGATGCAGTGTACCAAGGCATGGTAAGATAAGAGCGTACAGATTATAGAAATCATTAGATGGTCTGAAGCAGTTCCCAAGAGCATGGTTTGGGACGTTTACAAAGGCTATGAGGGGGTTTGGCTACAAGCAAAGTAGCTGATTATACTTTGTTTATCAAAAGAAGGAATGAGAAGATAATAGGTCTGATAGTATATGTTGATGATATGATAGTCATCGGGAATGATGCAAAGGAGAAAGCGGCCTTGCAAACGTACTTGTCACAGGAGTTTGAGATGAAGGATCTAGGGGTTTTGAATTGTTTTTTGGGGATTGAGATGTCTAAAGGTAAAGTTGGTATTTTTCTCTCCCAAAGGAAGTACACACTTAACCTGCTAGAAGAGACTGGGATGACTGAGTGTGCACATACTCCATCGGAGATAGGGTTGAAGCTGGGGATTAGTTTAAATCAGGTTCCAGTAGATAGAGGGAGATACCAGAGATTGGTGGACAGATTCATGTATTTTGTGTATTTTGCCCATACTCGACCAGACCTAGCACATGCTTTAGGGGTGGTTAATCAGTTTATACATGATCCTAGTGAACAACATATAAATGTTGTGATGAGATTTTGAGATACTTGAAAGATAGTCCTGAAAAAAGTGTCTTATCCTAGAGAAGTGGTCACTTGGATGTGGAAGGGTTAACAGATGCAAATTGGGCAGGATGAGTGGATGATTGGCGGTCCACTTCAGACTATTTCACCTTTGTGGGAGGGAATATAGTCACTTGGAGAAGTAAGAAGCAGTATGTGGTGGCTAGATCTAGTGCAGAGGTTGAGTACAAGGGAATGACATTGTATGTGTGTGGGCTTCTCTGGATCAGAAATGTGATAAGGGATTTGGGTTTTTCATGTCCCCGATGTATGAAGCTTTTTTGTGATAATCAGTCAACTTGAGATATTGCACATAATTCAGTTGAGCATGATAGAACTAAGCATGTAAAGATTGACCGATTTTTCATACACGAAAAACTAGAAGGTGATATGACTGAGTTGGTAGACATGTTAACCAAAGTTATTTCAAGACAGATGCTTGTAGCAAGTTTGGGAAAATTGGGCATGTATGACATGTATGCATCAACTTGATGGGGAGTGTTGGTTTATGGTAAGTATTTTAATAAAGGAAACTAGGGATAAGGAAATCATCGTGTAATAAGGAAATCAATGTAATAAGGAAACTGTGAGAGAGATGTATCGGTGTATATTCATCGTGTCATGATTAATAAAACTATGATTTTCTCCACAAATCATCACACTCATTTCTCTTTATTCCCTTACTCCTCCTTACGTAGGTCTATTTGGTAAGATTTGATGGTTTCCCTTACTCCTCCACAAATCATCAAGCCCGAACGAGGATTTGATGGTTTCCCATGTGAATTGAAGCTTCTAACATGTCTTATGTGTTGGGATTAAAAGTGAACGAGAGGCACCTATCCTTAATCCTTTGACATTAATCTATGGCCCGTCAAGTTAGTAAACTTATCTTTCCATTCTATGTGGTGATAGCATTTCTTTGAACTTCAAAGTACTAAGGAGGTGTTTGGTTCAGTGGTTTGAGGCTTAGTAAACGTAAACATAAACTATATTTCCTTTTCCTGATGTTTGTTTCGGGGGTAGCGGTTTGAGATTACATTTGATTGGAAAAACGAAAATCTTTTTTTTTTTTTTTTCATATAACTCTTTCCCACTCACAGCTGCATGTTTCCATTTCTCATTCCTGCCGCAATTGAACAAACGAACGAACGAAGGTGCTTCCTCTTGTTCCATCTGCGGCTCTCCATCCGTGGCTCTCTTACAAACGAACGAAGGTGCCTCCATCTCGCTCCGGATCTCCTTCATCTTCTACTCGCTACTCTCTCTCTCCTCCACCTCTCTACTGACTATGAATCAATCAATGTTCAGTTTGTTCTGCTATGTTTGCTATGTTTTTTTGATTTTTTAGGAGGTACAAATTTGTCGAATCAATCAAGTTTCAGTTTGTATACCCACCACCACTCACACCTCTCCAAACGCCACCCCCCAAATTGTATGTTTTGCTATTTTCAGCAGTTTCTCTGTGGCTTGGAGCATTTACCTAAAATCACTTCTGGGTTTGGAAAGTTTTGCATAAGTGTAACGGTTGAGTGAACTTTGGTTTTCTTGTTGTTTTATTCAATGGGAGTAGTTCTGTCATCTTTGGCTTGGGTTCTCCTTGTGAATTAATTGGGGCTAGTGGTGACATTTGCTTTTGAATTTTTTGAACTTCTCGTTCTTCGTGTTCTTGGTAAATCCAACATTAGCAAACGGAATCCGATTCTGTTTCGTTGATCAACCAAACACCATGGTTACATTTATATTTTCTCCTGCTTCCCATTGTGTTTCCTTCTGATTCTCATTACGTTTCCTCAACTATTTTTTTCTAACCAAACACTCCTCCTAAATGGCTCGAGTTCAGAAAAACATCTTAGAGAATCCCTGCTCTTTGAAGGTGCTGATATTGCTGTAGCAGAGAAGATTCTGCTAACTTTTGCATCGAGTCTTATAGAACCCCGGCTCATTGAAGAAACTGATATGGCTACTGTAGAGAAGATTCAGCTAACTGATGCATGAGTTGTCTTTATGCCTCAACGAGGTAGGGGCATATATAGGTCCTAGGACATAAACATTCTAGTGAGAGCTAGTGGTGTTCATGTTAAGGTATAAAGCAATTTCTTGACCCTCTTATTATAAGTTTGAGATTTTAGTATATTTGGTTGCTTGACATGATACGATATGTGAGCTTGTTTGATTAGGTGGCTATGAGTTTGAATCTTGTTATGTCCACGTATTTCAAGGAGGTGGTGGTGCGCTTTCCCGAAAAGCTTTACTTGCTTAGAATTTGAAGCTCGATTAAATAAATGTACGTGAATAGGTAACTTTTTCTTTAGTGTATGTGGACATAACAAGATTCAAACTCATAGCCACCTAATCAAACTCATATCCATTGTCTTCATTCTGTCTTTTGATTCCTGTTGACTTCATTGTGGTTGATTATATCAGAAAAGAACTCAGAAGGTATGCACAAAAGCAGTCATGCAAAGGATGGTGGTGATCATTTGGTTAGTTCTCTTCAGTCTTCTCTATTAACAAGTGACATTCATTTGCTTTATAGTAATCTGAAATCTAAAACTAATTAGAAATGGTTGCCATCTCAATTCTGATCCCTGCTTGTTACTGTGGCTGTCTAGGGAGTTGAGTTCTCCGAGCTATCCAACGATGACTATTACTCCAAAAACAACGAGTTTGCAACCTGGTTAAAAGAAGAAAGGGCGTTGTTCTTCTCTGATCTTTCATCTGAATTGGCACGACAGCTGTTTTCTGAATTCATCGTCGATTGGAACCGACATAAGCTTGAAACAAAGTACTACAAGGGCATAAGTGCTGGTCCTCGAACAGCTCATAAGTGGAAAATCAAGTCCTAATTGGCCGCTGTTATTATCATTCTTACGAAAGTAATGACTAGTATTCACCAGTGTTTTCGTTCATAATTAGTACGTTAATCCAATGTTTTGAATCGGGTGTTTCCATCTTTTAGATGGTCTGGAATTCCAGTGCTTTGCTCGTCTCCAGGTTTCAGTATGCATGAGTATGGTATGTTTGGATATGTTGGTTACCGGCCTTGTTCCTTCCCTTGCTTAATTTTTAGGGCTCGGTTGAATGAGGGGGGGTGAAAATTGAAGGTAGTTCTTACCACGGTTTTGAAACCGTCGGTTTTGGATCGGTTTCAGTTCCATATACGGACAGTTCTCGATCTGGTTTTCCAGGACGGTTTCGGTTACGGTTTTTTTTTTTATTTTAAGGTAAATATAAAAAATATGAGAAAAAATAATGAATTGAATTTTTATTATTGATTTAAAAAAATAACTTAAAAAATTAGAAAATTACCATTTATGATTTACTATTATAAATTCAATTTTTGATTAAAATCAAGTTCTATGTATGAGTTACTGATGGTTTTACTGATAGTGGTGTCGCTTTCGGTTTTCTGTATATAATTTTGAGTTGTCGTGTATCGAAAATTTTTGTCTTCTCTTTGTAGCTCTCGTCCAAATATCAAGGCATGTTGGTGCCTCTATATTTTCTGAGGTGAAAGAAGAACGAATGTTGATAAGAATATCCCCTCGAGCATTGAATATTTGTTCCACTGCAATGGTTGAAATAAGGCAAGTAAGATTTCTTTTGCTATTGCTGCTAATATCGAAAATTAATTTTTGATGTTATTTTTACCACCGTAATAGTCGAAATTTTTTATCTACTTTGCTGTTATCTAATCTAATTTAAAAGAAATTGTTAAATAACTCTCAAGTTACGTTGTGGAATCTGAGGAACCCATTAACTATTTTTACCGTTGCATTATTAGTAATTTTACTTTAGATAAATTACTAGTATCAGTACATTGAGGTGATGTAGGATGTGATTGAGTACCACTTTCATATTTGTCACTGTATTCATTATATAGTTTTACTAAATCACTTTTAACATTATGAATAATTATTCCAACATCAATCAAATAAGAGGCTACTTTTCTCCTTTCCTCCACCCCATTTTACCCTTTATCAATTCTTTTTTTTTTCTTTTGTTTTGTTTTCATTTGATTTTAAAGTTCTATTTTTGTTTTTTTTGGGCTATTTTTTATGTTATTATTTTATATTTGTTCTTTGTATTTCTTTCGTATAAAAAAATCATGCAAACAATATGAATATAAATTGTATTTTTTATATTTTTTTAAACTATTTAATTTAATAAATAATACAAATTCGAATACATGTAAATAATACATACTAGTTTATAGAATTTTTAAGATATCAAATAAAATCAAATATAAAAAAAAAGATATAAAATAAGATGAAATAACAAAAGATAACGAAATAAAATATATAAAATATAAAATAAAATAAAATATAAAATAAAATAAAAGATAATTAATTAAGATAAAAAAATAAAATAAAATAAGATATAAGATATAAGATATGATATAAAATAAAATAAGATATAAGAAATAAAAGAAAACTAAAGAAAAAGGAAAAAAATAAATTAAAAAGAAAAGAATGGAGAAATAAAATAAAATAAAATAAAATAAAAACAAAGGAAAGTGGGGAAAAAGGGAAAAGCAAGAAGAAAATGGGAAAAAAAAAACGAAAAAGCAAGAAAAAAAAACAAACGAAAAAACGGGAAAAAAACGGAAAAAAAAGGGGGGGAACAAGAAGAAGAAACAGACAAAAAGAAGAAAAAAGAAAAAATGGGAAAAAGCTTAAAATTAAAATAAGGAAGGATAGATTTATCTTTACCACTTTTCATTATATAGTTCTACTAAATCATTTTTAACATTATGAATAATTATTCCAACATCAATCAAATAAGAGAGCTGCTTTTCTCCTTTCCTCCACCCTATTTTACCGTTTTTCAATTCCTTTTTTTTCTTTTGTTTTGTTTTCTTTTGATTTTAAAGTTCAATTTTGGTTGTTTTTTTGACTAATTTTTATGTTATTATTTTATATTTGGTTTTTATATTTTTTTCGTATAAAAAAATCATGCAAACAATATGAATATAAATTGTATTTTTTATACTTTTTTAAACTATTTAATTTAATAAATAATATAAATTTAAATCTACATAACAAAGCATGACATAATTTGAATTTATCCCGATCTAAGTTGTCTTATATGGCCAAAAAAAAGATTTTCATTGGTTATCCTCTTCTATCGCCTCTCACATCATATCACATAATATTATACACAATCTATAATTTATTTTTCTTTTATATCTCATTGTATAATCTACCAAATATAAAAATAATATAGTCAAGATTTATAATTTTTTATGAAGATCAAAACGAATCTAATGTTGATATAATTTTTATTCTTTTTTTTATTAAAAATATATATAAAATGCACAGTATGACACGAGCACGACACGAGCACGGATAATTTTTGTGACAATAAATAAAATTGTAAGAATGGTCACCGTGCCGTTGGCACAGGTAATTTCTAGTTACTATTACATTATGTGAAGATTTTGAATCTTCACATAAGTTGTGAGAGAAATATTTTTAGACCAATGAAAAGTTGACACCTCACATATAAGTGGGGAACAATGTATCATAATTAAGTAAAGAGCAATGTATCTATGTTTTATATTATATAAGTTATCTCACATATTTTTTAGACCAATCACATAATAACACATGTCAATCAAATAAAATTATCACATTAATTATTTACTGTATTTTGGCATGAGCATCCACTAGTAGTACTTACATTCTCCACTCCTTCCAATTATTAAGAAGAGGGTGTCATAATTTTTGTTATGCCACTTTAAAGTGCTGACTGACAATCAATTTTTTTTTTTTTTTTTTTATATTTTTAAAAGATTCTGTTATTTTGGTGTTAGCTAATCAATTCTATGAGAAGATCAAGAATCATTAATTATATTTATCTTAATACATCCTCTTACACGAATATCTTTTTAAGATTTAAAACGTGAATTATTTCTGACCCACCTCGTAGAAATTGTGTCTGAACCACCTCGTAGAATTCGAGCTCTGATATGATATTAAAAAATCAATCAACTAAATGTAAACTTTGTGATCACAGTAGATCCATCAATTATATTTATTAACATTTTGTAAAAGAGAGCTATGTTTTATGTTTCAATATTTGTTTGCCATAAGTTGATCTTGATCACG
>JAOWBR010190751.1:0-10120 GCA_028571145.1 Dionaea muscipula | reverse complement strand
AGAGCACTCGTAAGATTTGAACTCGTAATCTTTAATTATATCTTCTTTCATACCATGTTAAGAAACTAAGAGCATCTCCAATGCCTTCTTTCTTCTGGGTTTTTTTCTTGCCAACTAGGCAGAAAAAACCCAGGTAATAACATTGGAGAAGAAAATAAAGATGGAACAATTTCATCTGCATGGAACGGTTTCATCTCCAACTTTTATAAAAAGAAATAATGAATATTAATAATAAAGTATCTATAAATATAATTATTGGGTTTAAGTGGAAGATGAAATGATTAAAGTAGAAGATGAAACCACTTTTAGCTATTCTTTTATTGGAGCATGAAATTCTATCCTGGGTGAAAGATGAGTGGTTGAAAGAAAAATACGATGTGATAAAAAAAATTTTATTTTTTTAGTTCTTCTATTAGAGATGATCTAACACTATTAAAAATTAATATTATAATAATAGAAGATTCATGAACTATATTTATTTTAACCACGAGTTCAGCTTACTTATGGTGGGAATGTGGGTCGGTTGGTCACTTATTTTCCAGTAAGTTAATGGCAGAAGCTGAAGCCCCTGACTGTCCCATGCCAGCAGGAACAATGAAAAGAGCATGCAGTGCACCAGCCACCAGCCCTACTTGATCAGAGCCATGATTTTCTGCCCCTTTCACTGTTGCTGGTGATGCCTGACAGCATCTCCACAAATAGTAAATTTATTTATTCAATATTATTTTTTAACTATGAATAATAATAATAATATATACTATAATAAGTTAATGTCAGAGCAATTCCAATACAAGAGGTTATTTTTGGATATTCAAAATTATTTTTTTGACAATAAACGGTGATATTTTATTATAATTTATCAATTGTTTGACAGTTAAAATGACATCCCATTAGAGGATAGTGGATACGTGATACTGTATAGGAATTGCTCAATACTCGGATTTGGTTGGTTTTTTGAGGGTTGGAATGAATGTTTGCATATTTCCATTCAAAAAAAAAAATTTGCCCTAAATAAATGCATACGCTAGAGTGATTTTTGCAAATATGCCACGAAAATATAGCAATAGCAGAGCAAATTTTACTTACGTTGGAGTTGCTATAACACCCCCACTGAAGGGGTGGTGCATCGAACATGCATTAGATAATTAAAATTATTTGATACTCATAAAGTTGATTCTTTTTTTAGATCTGACTATGACCAAGGTATAAAAGTAAATTTTATCGACTATGATAATTATTAATAGGGCTAATGCTTAACGTAAAGATTAGACTCAAAATTTAAAAAAGCATGGTGACACGGTCTAACATGTAACCTAATGCCAAACTCAATTTAGTACGTATGTGATCCGAGAAGACTTACAACTCGACACACATGTTCGAGATGGGCTGATAGAATGACTTGGATGGATCAATTTTTTTACATACAGGGGTATTTTATGACCGATTATATATAGGGGTATTTTATGACCGATTCGATGACTTTTAATGTGGAGGCCATTTGTAATCGATCTCACAGTGTATATACATACAAACAAAACTTCTAATGTGGACTTTTAATGTGGATCACTTCAAATGCATAGCAGTATGAACCTTGTTTGACCATTGAATTTGATATGATCAATGCATGGTTGAGATTGATTTGTGGTGGATGAATAGTAAACACTGTTGGTAGTGAATGAATAGTGGAATGAATAGTAACTCGAGTTGAAATCAGAGCCTTTATTTAAGTTTAATCCAACGGTTGTGAGAGATTCTCACTACTTTTCCTTTGTGATGATCTTCATAAGAAGTGTACTCCATATATACATATAGTGTCAGTATCTTGGGAAGGCTAATTAGTCATTCATCATCTGTTTCTATATTTGAAAATCGCAATAAAAGATAGTTAATTACAATGTTGATATTAATGATGATGGATGGGGGTGAAATACTCATTCTATATTTTTAGCTATACTAAGCCCAGAACATAGCAAAAGATCAATAAAACTACTTACAAATATATCCCGAAGGTTATATATATACACTTCCTATTATATCCCATTTTGTTAGGAATTTAGTTAGGGTTAGTGAAACGTTAATGCAAATCCCAAAAACCGTCGATCATAAATGAGGCAATCACAATGAAAACTTATCAAGTTCAAACATATCTTTATGCAGTGAAACCAATTTACGTGAAAATTCAAATCGAGAGAAAATCACGAGAGGAAGAGAAAAATACACTATCAATCAAATCAAGAGGAGTACAAAGAGGTTTAGAAACCTTAATGGAGGAGGCTCAAATGACCAGCAGTCTAAGGGCAGTTTCGTCATTCTGACCCTATATGTGGATGACATCTTAATAGCTGAAAACAGTGGGAGTTAATTTGATAAGCACTACCAAGGATTGGCTGTCTTCAAACTTCGAGATGAAAGACATGAGAGAAGCTGGTTATGTGCTAGGAGTAAAGATTGTTAGAGATAGGTCTAAGAAACTTCTGGGATTATCTCAAGAGACCTACATTAATAAAATGCTCTAAAGGTACGAAATGCAAAACTGTAAGTCCATTGATACTCTTGTAGAGAGAGGTTGTCACCTCAGACTGAGTATGGGTGCTAATACTTCTAGTGAGAAAGACAAGATGTCCACGGTACCTTACTCGAGCGTAGTCGGGAGCCTCATGTATGTCATGTTGTGCATGAGGCCGGACATATATTTTGCTATAAGACTTATTAGTTGCTACCAAGCAAATCCTGGACTGGCGTATTGGAAGGTTGTTAAGAAGATCTGCCGATGATCTTCAGGATCTTCAGGCACATCAGCGCATTGGCACATGGGCGCATTAGCACATTGGTGTTTTGGCGCGTTTGTGTGTTAGCACATTGGCGCTTTGGTGCCTTAGCGCCTTGGCACATATCGTACGAGAGGTTGTTGGAAGCAAGTAAGTCACCCCCGAGCATATGTCTACGAGAGAGATGGTAGTCGATCCTCTCTCCAAACCTAGGGTCTTCGTAGAATGTGATCTGTAGTTAAGCGTGTCTTTTCTTGGACCAACGTTGTTGGTAAACCTTTTATGATTAATGACAGTTTATTCATTGATCATCGTAATATAGGTACACGACTTGACATAGTATGTCGTAGGCTTTAGATTGGCTCACTCACACAAGCAATCGCCTCTGGCGCTTAAGAGCGAGCGGAGATGAGACTCTTAGGACTTGTTATTCACCAGGGTAGAGCGAATGGTGGTTCTCACCTAGACGGCGAAACACATTATTCATAATCGCTTCAAGAAGCGAGACGATCGCTTCCGAAAGCAAGATAATTGCTTAAAAAAGCAAGATTAAGTCATGCCCACGAGGCAGATAGGATGGATCATGCCTAGGAGGCAAGATAGAATCAATCATGCCTAGTCGGCAAGATCTCGTCCTAAATTGGTTGAGTCGCCTTGACGGGGTCAAGATGTTAGGATATGAGTCTCACCTATCCTGTAGCCTTATGAGAGTAGCCGGACATGAGTGTTTCTTTAGCGCTTGAGATATCGAGTTAAGAAACGACTCAGGTTAGATGCTTAGGGAGCATCTGAACTTAAGTTTGTATGGCGTCATGAGAAATCGACATACGCTCTTCTGGATAGAGTAATCCTTCATGACATGCGTTCCATACAGCATGTGCTTTACGACCTTGCAGGTGGTAAGTAGAGTCTCTTATAGAGAAGAGATCCCTACTCCCTTACAGTGTGAGATCACCTGCACACATATTATACCCTTTGTAACTTTTCGACTATGTCATAATATGATGGGTGAGTGTTGCTACTTTAGGGTGCCTCCTATGGTAGTGCAGATCTAGCCGGACAAACCACCACCAGGAAAACAGTTTATTCAGATTGGAGTGACATGAGGGCGAAAAAGGAAAGGCAGAATCTAGACCATACTATTAGGCTCGTACTCATTAGTCATGACAGTTATACTAGCTAGAGAGCTGGTATAGCTATGAGCATTGGTAGCAGATAGATAGTGTTGTTCTTCTAGGGATAAGAAGACACTGATCCAGGTATTATGGCAGACCACCTGGGGTATACGGATACTGACTTGTTTTATTTTACAGGGGTGATTCTTTATGCTAGTTCTTGGGGAACTTAGTACTAAAGCCCCCGCTTGCAAATATAAGTGATCCGCGGTCGCACGATTCACTTACCTATGGATACTTGGTGTTCGATACTTGTTGCTTTGTGTAGTCAGCCCAATGTGGGCGAGTGGGAGATGTAAAAAATATTTATATTTGTTCCGGGGCGCCCAAGTGAGCCGATCTGATAGATTAGTGGATAACATTTCCCTAACTGCTCGGTAGCAGTTAGCGGAAGATCTCCCCACTATCCGCTTAGTGGAGATCATGAGATTAGATTTATCTCTCCTTATATTCTGCTGAGATAGCAGAGAGAAGGAGACAGACGTTCTTCTTCCTCTTCCACGTTACACAGAGAGAGAAAAACACAAGTGAGACTTTTGAGTTGTGGACAACCAAATCGGTGTCCTTGTGATACCGATTCTCACGGATTGAAGATCGCGGAGTGGAGATCAGAGGAAATCTATTCGTGACCCAATCAAACAAACGTACAATCGCTTCTGCTTATACTAAGAATCCAAGTATTCTAATATACAGTTTATGATCCGGATTTATGTGAAAGAATATCAACATTTATAATAAACCTAAAAGATAAAGCTGCGAAATAGACACGTCCGTGTCCTGACGGGCGCCTGTCCCGAGGGCCAATTTTTCGACAAAAAATCATCATCAATGGGCACCTGTTACAAGACCAACAAGCGTCTATCAGGCGTCCGTTCTAGACATAAAGTCACCGAACAAAACAAAACACGGGAACAGGTGCCTGCGCCTTCTCCAACAGACGCCTGTCTTGCTGCCGCTGTTGAATTGCATGATTTGGACCACAACTCAACACATTTAGACACGGTTTTTACGGCCGTTGAATTTTATAAATTAAAGGCAGAGATTTGCATGACTGTCCATACGTATATTGATTATTCCACTATATATTCATTCAGTACACACCCTTATACTGTTTATTCTATTATTCATCCACTACAAATTAATCAGTCTTTAATTTATCAAATCTAACCATCGCGAGAAAGAGTCTAAATGGGGATATGTAAGTGGTGCAGTAGCTCAATTAAGTTGAAATTTGAGGCTCAAGTGCTCCAGTGATCAAACCAATGGATGCTTAAAGAGAAATATGTATTAATATGTGGCCTTGTGGGGACATGGGAAAGCAAACACAGAAGAGCAATTGTTGCTTTCTCCTAGATAGTTGCAAAATAGCAGGCACATGCTACACATTTACTTCACCCAAACCAAAGAGACCTTTCCACAATTAATTATATCACACACTTAATTAGTTAATTTCTCCACTAGCTAGGGATTTCTAATTCTGAGTCTCTGACAACAAAATAAATAAATAATCGAAATGAAATGTTTATTAGACAAAGGGGCTTTCAACGATTTATTTTATAAATCGACTGATCATCATATACTTTAATTGAATACGTATGGCTTTTTAATTTTTTTTTTTTTTATGTCCCAGCTCCCTTCTCTATCTAGGTTTTACTCTTCGATTCCCTCTTGGTCCGCTTACCATTTTTGTATTATAAAATATTATAGTGGTGGCACACTGGCATGGAGCATATCATATGATAATCCAACCCCACGTTGCCTTTTGCTTTACTGTACGTTATTATTATTTTATTTAATTAGGGGCCGATAAATTCAAAAAATATTTGATATATACAAAATAATTTGCTCAGTCTGTATTAAATATTACTATAAATTTATCACTTTTTCTTTATAAAATAAAAATAAAAAAAATTGATTGTCTCTAAATATATCAAACTAGCGGAAACCTGTGTCAAGATACAATAAATTTTGGCATAGGCTTAACCAAAATTGGCTTACTGATTCATCGAGTAGTTGATTAAGCTTGTGTCAAAGTGTACGGACTTCCGCTAGTACATATTGTAATGTGACTAATATAAGCCGAAAGGTGAAAAAAGAAAAGAAATTTGAAAAAAAAATATATATGATTTGAAAAAAGAAAACATATTTCATGAATTAGTAACCCGTTTTTGGAAAAAAAAAAAATTAATTAGTAGATACATATTCCAAAAACAAAAAAATATATATGATTTGAAAAAAAAATGATTAATAAATTGAGAATATAGACCGAGTGAGATGATTAAATCCTAAAAAACTAATTTCATTCTTTTTCTGATTTTTTTTTTCAGAAAAAGAAAACGTGTATGTGATACGTGGTGGTGATTGTGCTGTGAAAAACCTGGTCGGTCACCGATGAAATTGAGAGAGAGGAGACAAAGGAGGAGAGAGGAGAGAGGAGAGAGGAGAGAGGAGAGAGGAGAGTGGTACCTTTTTTTAGGGAGGGGGTGAGATGTGGGAAGGAAACAAAGGAGGAAAGAGATGTGGTTTTTGATCCAAAGTAAATTGAAGGAAAGAAAATAAAAATGTGTCGTCATTTGATTAGGCAAAAAATATATATTAAAAAGCATGTATTTAAATTCAAAAAAGTTATTCAAAAAAGTTATATTACTCACAATTTATCAATTTTGTTTAATTATTATTATTCATCATTCCATTTAACAAAAGGAAAGTGGAAACCAGAATAAAGTGCTCTGCTCGATCATGTATCCTTGTGCACTGCTGACTCATATAACATGACAGGTTAACTATTGTTAATTTGTTTTTTTTAATTATAACTAAATTTCTGTCATTTATATATATACTAAATATTGCTTTCCCCACAGGCAAATTTGTTTTCCATTTCCAAATTGATAAAGTCTATATTATATTGAATGACTTTTTTAATTTAAAATATAAGTTATTTTATATATATTTTTTCGATCAATCACATGTGACACATGTCATTTTTTTACCTCTCATCTTTTTTTTCTTCTTCGTCTCCATCTTTTTTCTTCTCACACCACTATCCGTCTCTCTTTTTTTCATTTCAAAATCTTTTATTTTTTGTCCCCATCTATTTTTTTCTCAATGAAATAAAATTATCATTCATTGACAACCGTTTTGATTTATTGAAAATAAGAGAATTAATATTTGTTATGTAATGAAATAAAATTATCACATTAATTATTTACCGTGTCTTAGCACAGACATCTGCTAGTTATTATTATTACAAAGGAGGATATATAGGTATAAACGTGGTGCATATAAGTATAGTTGTATATATAAATTTTTAATTAAATTATTATTATTTTTTGTCCTTTTTTTCGTGAGGCGAGTTACCCTGGTAATATTACAAATATTAAAGTATTCTTATTATTCAACTTAAATATAATAATTATCATTTTTCATTGTTTAACTTAATCACAGAAATAAATACCATTTTATTATTTTAATAATTTAAATAATATTTTTGTTAAATAATTAAAATATAATTAGATTTTTATTACAGTTTGTGTTATCTTTTTTGAATACATTTTTGTTGTTTTCTACAATTTCCTAAAGTATTTGGTTTTAAATATTTGATTTAAAAAAGTATCAACTGTATTAGACTATTAATATTCTACAATTTATTTTTTTAAATTATATATATTTTCAACTTGGAATTAAAACGGATTCATGATGAAACTGTTAATTCTATAACTTTTTGGAAAAAAAAATATTTTTTTTATCAAACAACTTGTTCGACATAGTTTTATTAGGGCAAGAGGGTTTGGTTACGGATCCCGTATGTTTGAAACTATTGGGCAAAGGCATGATTTAGATACTCTCCCCCATTATTCGATTGAACTACCCAAATAGAGCAAAGATACTAATGGGAAACCAACTGATGAAATTCTTTAAAGACATTCAACACATCATTCTTATGTTAAATCACGGACACCCAAGTTATTCGAGTACACTGATTAATAAAGGTAACGAAATAATGAATACCTGACCTGATAGGAACCTTAGTCGGACCCCAGACGTATGAGTGAATAACCATAAAATATTTATTCAAACTTGGGGAAATACGATGACTCTCAGTCATTTCACAAATGTTACGATGAAAAAAGGGAACAGAAACCCGCATAAACAATTGTGGCTTAAGTTTACTTAAATAATGAAATGACAAATGTCCTAAACGATGATGCCACGGCTGAACTTCAGCTTCAACATCCTCAATCCTACTCGCTAATGCTATCTGACTCACTCTATCAGTCGACCCACAGTAAGTTACATATAAGAGAGGGTACAACCAACAATTAAGTCAGAGTCCAAGAAAAAGGTATCGGCGAGAATAAGTAGACCTGAATCAATTACAGGTGTAGTACGATCTGTAGCGGTTGTAATGTGAGATTGGGTGGGTATTGTAGTTTGTAACAAATTACTCGAGGAATTCGTCATATTGTAGGAAGCTCATGTATCAATTATTCAAATACTATTTGTAGAATATAAAGAAGAAATATAGCCAGAATCCTTCATACCTGACAGTGCCACATTAGCCATGGTCCCGCTTGTTGCAGACAATCCACCACGAATCGGGTTGACAATGGAATTTTTCACCATCATCACGTTCAAAGAAGAGTTGTCCAACACAAATAGCGGTGAATAAAAGAGAGAGGCGACAATTCAACAAAGTAATTCAATTCGGTAAATCGGAAGCATGCACCTTCAAATTGAAAGCATACACCTTCAAAATTCTCAACAAATACAATTTATTCGGTGACACCAATTAAATGCGACGACACTAATTCGATTCCATTCAATTCGAGGTTGGTGATAAAAAATTATGATCTTGCTTGCTGTGATACCATGGAGAAATACATGAATAATTTTTCTCATTCATCTCTTGTATCAGGGGAGATAATAAAGGAAAGAGATAATACACCAAATCATATATATTCTCCAATTCATGCCAAAATATATTAATTTATATGTATTTTGTTTTGTGCATCATTTTTCACGTCAGTGTGATAGGCAGAAGCAGGTTCCAATGTACCGTTTAAACTTTTTGAAAAGCACATCCCCGCAAGCCCATTGGCCATTGGATTGCCAAAAGGCAGCTGAGTGTGAGAGTATTCTCAACGGGCACTATAAAATTATTTTATATATCAGTTATTATTTATTAAATGACAAGAATATATTAAATATCTATATATTTATGGACTTAAAAATTTAATGGATGAATGAATATTCCAATAAAACAAATAAAACACACCATAAACTACTCAATTAATAAGTCAATTAAATGAGCTTTTACTTTTCTCTCTCTTCTTTTCACTCTTTTTTGTTCTATCTATCCACTAAAATTAATTAAGTTTTTATTTTTCTCTCTCCTCTCTCCACTCATTTTTGTCATCTCTCTTTTTTTTATATACTTTTCTCTCTAACTCTCTCTTGCTTTTTAGTCCATAAGTGAGTCTATAAGCTTATGAGTTAACTTAAAAATTTTTAAGTTATACACTAACTTATTAAGTCTATTGAAGTAATTTTTTCACTTTTAATCAATAAAATTTTATGCACCGACATATGTGAGGAAGTGGTGAGTCGAATCACTTTCTTTCATAGCAGAATTGGTTCTAGCGAGCTATATAAAACAATTCCTAGATTCAAATATGCAATCAGATGGTTGGCCAGTTAAATTTGTATGGATCTTGAGTTGAGATAGCCTGTTTATTTATAACAGACTATAGTGTCTTTCAAATTATATATATCTACTAGAAATTTTGCTCCTATCAAAATATGGTGGTACGGCGAGTAATTAAAATTTTAAAATATACATTCACATATATATTAAATTTAAAATGAAAATCAGACATTAAGGGTTGTTTTGTTTGTCTATTTTTTATTTTTCAGTTTTTAGTTTTGAGTTTTGAGTTTCTGTTTTTTGTTTTCAACTTTTAGAAAAAAGAGAAAACAAAAAACGCGTTTAATTTATAATTTGTAATTTATAATTTGTCAAACGTTGATCGTTTTTTATGTTTTTTATGTTTCGAGAATTTTTGCCGAAAACACAGAAAATAATTTTTTGTCATTTGACTCGTTTTCTACATTTTGAAGATTTTGAACTAAAAACTGTTTTCTATTTTTAGAAAATAGAAAACAGAAAATTCAAACCAA
>JAOWBR010190740.1:0-10122 GCA_028571145.1 Dionaea muscipula | reverse complement strand
GCCCTGCCAGATCTGCACTTTTCCTTGCTTCTTCTCCGGGAATGGATATGGATTCTTCAGCTTCATCGGGTCAAACTCCCATGTCCCAACTCCCATAATCAGGTCTCGGTGACGGGACTCGTATAATCCTTGCTGACGCACTTTGTGCTGCCATCACCACATAAACGACGACTTAATAATTTGAGCATGAAAAATGAAAGCAATGGCTGATTAGGAGATTGATTAAATTAAGGAGCTTATAGCTTAGCCACCTGATTGGCAGCAAGAGACATGGGCTTCAAGGTTTCAATATCCCTTTTGCTGAATAGGATGGGGCTCCTTCTCAATATATCTGATGAAGGAAACCACTTCTGGGACAGCCACCAGAATAACAATCCAGGAACATGGCGTGCGATCCACATCGTGCATTGGTCCTTCTTCGGAAGAAACTTGAACCCTTGAGCAGAGAGCTTCGGAGGAAAAGAAGGCCACCAGTGATTGATAAATGGAACTACCAGCGCTGCTCCTTCCAGCCTGTTCTCTTACCATTCATTCATATTCATACATACATACAAACTAAACTAGTATAATTAATATTATCAAACGTACATAAACTTCAAGCAAAAATTTTTGGATCATGAGAACCTGCCTGTGAGGGATATAGTTGAGAAATCCCCAAGTAAGGCAATTCCCGTATGATAATCCTATAACATAGAACTTGGAACCCAGCTCCAGCTTGTCAGCAAATTCTTCAAGATCCATAGTCTCGCTTTTCACTGTCCGTTTTGGGTTCGGGTCGCTTTCTCCATACCCAGGTCTGTCATATGTTACTATATATAATCCCAGTTTCTCCATAAACTCCTGCACTCACTCATTCAACAAAGTAAGAGACATGCATGTATGTCCACCACACCTAGCTAATAAAACCCTTATTATCTTCTTGCCATGTTGATAAGTCTTGAAACATAAAACTTTATAGGGACCAGATCCGTTTACTGCCTTGTGTTTACGAATGTATAGATGGTGAGAATTTAATGCCGGAGAAAATGGAGCCAAACATTTAATAAGGTATATCCTAGATGTAACCATGACCTTTCATTCCTCCAAATCCAATGGTTGTTAAGAAATGGGTAAAAATGGGACATGCTGAACCAGCCCAAATTTTATAAGTAGTTCAAACTCTTTTTCTTGATAGCCGATGTGGGATATGGGATGGGAGTTGCGAGTTTTTCTATTTGCACAACGGGCTATAACTCACGCCACCATATTTCGTTCGATCAAGATGATTAAACAGTTAGATCGACCTGATCGAACCGTCCGATTGCCCGAACTGTTCCATGAGGTCGATCAAACGAAATGTGGTGGCGTGGGTTATTATTGTGGTGTAAATAGAATTTTTGGAGTATCGCTCACGCTAATCATTCTCTTCTTTTTCCTAACAGAAGGTAGAAACGGGACAAAAAGATCATGAGCTGGAAGAACAAGACTTTCAACACATTCCCACCCAGGCCACTTGATTGAGTTACTCAGTCAAGACTCAACATGGATGGAATGGACCACATAAAAAAAAAAATCCCTTCATCTTCATCTCTAATCTTACAACTATTACTACACAGACCAGCGCCAGCCAGCGCGAGCGAGCGAATTAATCCAATCAACCCATTCATGGAAACTCGGAATTAAGTCACAACTCACAAGCCCAAGAAGGCAATGAAGAAAAAACACCAAATTAATCAAGTAGTCTAATAAGTATTCAACAAATTGTACCCAAAAGTTAACCATCGATTTTGGATCCCTAATTAATTTACCTGAGAAAGCGGGAGATAGAAATCCTTGGAGCTGTCGAAGCCATGAACCATGACGACTCTGTACTTGGCAGATTCCCTTGGAACACCATACTCCTTGTAGGCCAAGTGCCGACCACTACTGAGTTTGATCCTTGGGGAAGTGACATTACATAGCTTCGGAGGAGGAGGTGGTGGTGGTCTTATGCTCTTGTATGCCCATATCACAAAACTTGCCCCCAACAACAAAGCTGCTGCTCCATACATATTCCTGCAGATGCAGTAATCAAAGGGAAGGGAGAAGGAGAATTGGCACCCACTGATTATACTTTCATATGCGCTATTCGTTTCCTGGAATGGAAGAAGACGACTAAATAGAGAAAAAGCCAAGAGAAAGGTCCATTCTTCTTACGGTGCACGCGGCACGCCACGGTGACGGTCGTCCAATAAAAATAAAAAACTAATTTTCTTTCTCGATATTGGTCGCTTGTCTTGTGCTGACAATCTTGAATAAAATAGCCGCAAGTTCTCGCAACTTTTAAATTTTGAGTTTTTAAGTGGTTATTAACACACTCCCTTTTCATCGCAGACATCCATTTTTAAATAATAGTGTAGATTTTTTTGGACCATTAAATCTTTAAATCAAATATCAGGATTCAATTTCATATGAATAATACACTGTCTAACTATTTATCCACTACCAACAGTGTTTTACTATTCATCCACTACCAATTAATCACAACTCTTGATCTCCCAAATCCAATGATCCAAAAAAATCCACTCTAATTTCATTATTAAGGGCATCCTTAATGAAAGATTTATGTATTAAGATATATTATATATTAAATAACTCACTCTCTCTCTTATAAAAAAAATATTTTTTCCTAAAATAGTATACTAAAAATTCCACTTAACATTTCTATTGTAAAGAAGATACAACTCGGATTTTTTTTCCCCCTTTTTACATTGAAAGTTTAAGTAGGGTTAGGATTTTTCTACCTAAATAAATCTAGTGTTGATTTTCCATTCCCGAATCTAGGGTTTTTGTTTCGAGTAATGATACATACATAATAAAAATACACTCATATTTACCCAAAAAAAAATACGTAATCTTTTTATCTTACATCATTTACATTATTTATTTTTCTATTGAACTCTACCGATCAATATTTATTTAATATTTCAAAAAAATATAATGGCTGTGATCCTGAATAATAAAATCTTTATTCTTTTGTTTTCATACCTAAACACCAGATTGTGAAAACTGAAAAGCAGTTTCCAACAGGAGGACCATTCCTACCCACCACCGTAGTGATGGGTCCGGTCACTGTTTCACACAAACAATTGCAGCAGCCTCAATTTTATTTTTATTTTCCTTGGACAGTGGACGGTTGTACGGCTGCACATGTTTTTTTGTTTTTTTTTTTGTTTTTTTTTATAAACAAGGTATCCCCGGGTCAACTTTCGCGCACTTCGGAGACTAATCCCGGGAAGTATGCAATCGTCCACAAACTACATACCCCGATTAACCACCCCAAAGGGTGATGGACTCGTAGCCACAGGAGGCTTAGGAACTCAGGGCCATTTACAAGGGTGTCCACCTAACTTTTTCCTTTGACATTCTCACTACGTTTCATGAGGCGCAGTTCGAACCCAGGATCTCGAGAATAGGTGGATGAGCGCCGACTAACTGCACATGTTTTTCAATGGTAAATTTCTACTCCTTTCTTCCGAAAATCCAGATGAGTGCGATCCATTTGCGCGGACATTTGTACGATTCTCCTAAAGTGATTTTAAGATCATATACATTGGCGGTGAGAGTGCTGTGCATGTAGTGAATTAAGAAAAAAATCCACATCGGGAAGAAAAAAAAAATGTTCATATAAAAAAAAATATGATGACTACATCAACACCTACTTAACCATTTTTGTGGAACAGAGTTCATCAGAACTCCGCAGTTAAGCGTGCTTGAATTGGAGGATGAGTGACCTCCTGAGAAGTGTTATCCAAGTACGGATGTGCATAGTCAGTCGTCATTTCTAGTTTGGCTCCGCCCTCTACGCAGACGCTTCTTGAGTGAGGAATGTGGAGTGATTATGTAGCTGTGATTTGTGGGGGAGCGCACCGATGTTGATGGATTTACACATGAGAGAGAGAATGTTGTGCATGTGGTGAATTAAGGGAAAAACTCACATCGGAGAAGAAAAAGATATGATGACTATATTGTTGGAAATGTGAGTTTTTCAAGGTTATTTATGACCAACTTTGAGGTCATAAATAAGTGGGATTCGGATATCGAAAATCAAGTTTTCGGGTTGTGATCCGTACTTGGTAATGAGGAAAGTAATTCTGTGAAAACGATATATAAAAACCATTTCCAAGTGAATAAAAATTCGTAGCCAAAGTATGCTCCTTGAATTTGTAAAATGTGAAGGAAAATAAAGTGTGGGAAAGTGAGTTATCCCACATTGGTGGTGAGAGAAATTAAATGCTATCATTTATAGTTCAAACTTCATAATTGGGTTGGGCCCCAAGGTTGGGACACTAAGATTTTATCGGTCGGGTTAGGCTTGGGTTTCGGGCCCGACTCAATCTTCTATTTTTCCTTCAAATTCAAATGCAACATTAATCATGTCAAATTGGCAATAATCACATCTGTGATTGATTACAAGAAAAGGAGTTATGAAATCTCCTTTCTTTTTCTCCCTGCCTGAATATATACTTTGAAGCACCACAGACCAAAACTTAATGACAAAAGAATTTCTTTGGTTGAGAATCGATACTTCTTCTCTTATTTTGCTGTCTATCCGAGTCAGAGAGGAAGATCATCATCCCGGTTCCATTCCCGTGTCTTGCAGCGACGGTGCAGCTGAAAGATAGAGAGCTATCGTATCTTAGGAGGACCTGCGTCATTGAAGTCTCGTGCACTAACCAGAGACGGTAGGGCGGCGTAAAATTTCTTAAGGGCACAACGTTAACCCTCTGGCTTTAGCTTCATTCTCCATCTCTTTGTTTGTGTGGTATTATGTTCCATTAACGTGATTGCAGGGATCATTATTTTCTTCTTCCATTTTTCCTGATCAGCTGATCGAGTTTACAGCAATTGGATGTTTATTTTTGTTGGTGCACTCTACACAGTTTCTGGAATTTGCGCTTACAAGAATCGATTCTTCAGTACTGCAACAGAAACTGTAGATAATTGTGATTCACTAGACTGATTGTAACTATTGTAACAACTTATTATCATCATTATATTGTCTATGATTCTGCTCTACATTGTTAATCCACCCCTATATGTGTGCAACATATATCACCATCTGGTTAACCATTTTCGTGGAGTAGAGTTCATCAGAACTCCGCAGGTTTTGAGATTTTTAGAGAGTGAATAGTGAGAGGAAAACTTTTTGAGTGTGAATGAGTGAATAGTGAGAGTACTGTGTGATGCGTAGAGCTGTGGATAGAGGGAAATGGAAATTTGAAGAGTTTTAGTGGGTGAATAATGAAAATGTTATGTAATGATTGTTTGAGTGTGGATGAAATTTAGAGATTTTTAGTGGATGAATAGTGAGGAGAGATTTTTTGTTGCCCTATTATTGTACATGCTCTAAAGTTGCTATAGTGAGAGAATCGCACAAATACTCACACGATCCATCGCACATCTTAGCAAAACTTCCTTTCTTCAGTCGCTATAAAAGATGAAAACTATTTTTGAGACAATCACCAAAACAACATCGAACACAACTAGGAAGTAAAAATATCTTTGAGAGTTGTACGCTTCTACATTTTATTCAATTGAATAAAATTATCTTTCTTGATAAATCTTGATGATCAAAGGAATCACAACAGAAAGTAGCTCCTATTCGAGCCAGCCAGCCAGAACCAGGACATCTGCAAACACATGCACCTTCTCCTATTTAAAGGGTGGGCAAGCTAAGCTAAACTAGCTAGGCTGTCCGTGAGAGGGCTCTTCTCCTAGTTGCAGAAGTGACTTGAAGATCTCTTCACAAATGTCAGCTTCATGGATGATTAGATGCCCCCGATCGGGAACTTCATGGTAGTTAATCCATGGCAGCTTCTGTGCAAGAAAGCGCTGCAACTGGTACGGCACGAGCTTGTCTTCATACCCTTGCCAGAGCTGCACGGATCCGGGATTTTCCGGGAATGGATTCTCCAGTTCCATCGGGTCAAACTCCCAGGACGCAAATGCCATCTTGAGGTCTCGATATCGAGATTCATAATCTCCTTGTTGACATGGATCTTGCTGCAAATTAAACAAACTTGTGTCACGCTCACACTCACACTCACACTCACTTGAAAATTTAGCAGGAAACTACATATTCCATAGCCATAGGATAGATATATAGAACTGGACTGAAAAGGAGTAAGATTAAGATACTAGTACCTACCTGGTTCTGATGGGGAAGTTGAGACATCATCATGTTGATGGTTTGAAGATCATGTCTACTGAATATAATGGGGCTCCTGTTCATGACTTGGGAAGACGGGAACCATTTCTGGGTGAGCCACCAGAATAAGAGTCCGGGAATATGGTGTGTGATCCAGAGCATCCTTTGGTCACTCTTGTGTATCAACCTCAGAGCTTCAGCAGACAGCTTCCAAGGAAAAGATGGCCACCAATAGTTGACAACTGGAACTACAAGCGCGGCTCCTGCTAACCTGCAGTAATAACATTACATTCACTAGTAATAATAGTATTAATTAAAAATATTGCCAAAGGAGAGGAGTTGGAGTTGGACTAGGAGTTGCCAGTTGGAGAGAAAACCTGCCTGTGAGGAATGTATCTGAGGAAGCCCCAAGTAATGTAGTTGCCCATTGAAAGCCCAACAAGGTAAAACTTGGAACCGAGCTGCAGCTTGTCAGCAAATTCTTCAAGGTCCAGAGTCTCGCTCTTGACAGTTCGGTTTGGGTTTGGATCACTTTCTCCATATCCAGGTCTGTCATAAGTCACTATATACAAACCCACCTTCTCCATAAACTCCTGTGAATGTAGGTCCATCATGTATCATAAGAAATCAGTCTTGGATCTCATCTTTCCTCTCCTCCTTAGCATATATATTTCATTTCCAACATACATACATACATACATACATAGATACATACATACCTGAGAGAGAGGAAGGTAAAAATCCTTGGAGCTCTCAATACCATGGACCATGATGACCCTGTATTTGGAAGATTCCCTTGAAACACCATACTCCTTGTAAGCCAAGTACCTTCCATTACTGAGCTTGATCCTGGGTGAAGTCACTGGAGGACCATTGGGCTTTCCACATATCTTTGGAGGTGGAGGTATTAAACTCTTGTATGCCCATATCACAATACTTGTCCCCAACACCACCGCCAAGGCTAAGGCTGCAGCAGCAGCTGCATACATCTATCCTGATCTGATCTGATCTGATCCTGCAACAACAAATTACAAACCATATACTAACTACTACGTTATACACAAGAACAGAACCACCCCCAAAGAGAAGAAGAATCATGAATTCAAGGGAAATTCAGAAACATAAAGACATGAAACCTCCCTCACTTGCTTGAGCTTGAGTACTTCTCTGCCTTGAAATCAGTGAGTGAAAGGAAAGGGGTGTGTGGATGGATGATAACGGGGGTAGAAGCCTAGAAGGAATTAGGAGGAGAGTGTAAACTTAACAAAGCTCATCTCTAGCAGTAGCAGTAGCAGTAGCAGGGTCTTTCTGTGCCTGCCTGAGTTGCCAATTTGCTGACGGTCAGCTGCTGCTGCTGCATGAGATGGCCACCAACCCTTCTCCAGGGTAAGGCCAAGGTGAGGTGGGACATCAATTTCTTTCTTGCCTGTTATTTTTGGCAGAAGGTCAACAGGTTATATTTGTTTCTCTTACTACAACAACAATGCATAGGATGATAGTACCTAATTTTTAAAACAACCAGTCTGTTGTCAAATTTTTTGACCAGGACAGGAATAATTTTGGTGGGATCATCAACTCATTATCACACAAGTAAGTTTGGACAACAAAAAAAAAAGAAGCAGCAGCATTTCATTCAAGTATCTATCTATCTTAAGGGATTGAAATAAAAATAAGCATTTCATTCAACTATTACAATGATGCATGGGATTGGATTGGATTTTGGGTATGACATTAAAGAAAATAGCATTGTTTATTCCCATGAGATGAGAAAGATGAGACAGAAGCAGTTCAGAGAACCGAAAGAGAGAGCATTTTCTAGCTATATCAAACTTGGCTTGGGTGTGTGTGCTAAAGAGGAGGAGGAGGAGGAGGAGGTTCAGGTTCTTCTCCCAGAACAAGTGACTTGAAGATCACTTGGCAGATGGCAGCATCATGAATAATCAAATGCCCGGCATATGGAATTTCTTTGAGATATGCCGCTGCAACGCTGTGGATACAATCCCATCCTCCTGCCCTATCCAGACATGAACCCGTCGTCCCTGCAGCTTGTTATCAGGAAATGGATTGTCGATATCCAACGGATCAAATTCCCACTTGCCAAATGACACTTCCATGTCTCGCTGGAGCGATTCGTATTCACCATGCTGTTGAATCTTATCCTGCAGGAAGGGAACACACACACACACACACAAGAAACAAGGAAGAAAATTAAGAAAAGATGTGTTAAGCGCGCCTACAAATGAAAGTATGAAACTAACTCAAGGTAGAAGTATGAAACTACCTTATCAGGTGCTGGCAAACTTGAGAGCAACTTTATAATTCCCAAATCACTTGTGTTGAAAGCTCGAGGGTTCGTCTCGGTCATACTGTTCAGAGTAGGCGAGGGGAGCCACTTTCTGAGCATCCATGCCAACTTGGGAGCGTAATGCACTATGCCAAGTCTCCGTTGCTCGGCCAACTGTAACTTGCTAAACGCGAAGGAACAGAGTTCAGGTAGAAGTGAGGGCCACCAATAATTAATTCATCACGGGCACCACCAGAGCCACCGCAGCAATCCTGAATGAAACAGTTAGTTATATGATTGATCAATCCATATGCAAGTAAGTTTTCAAGAGTCAATAATTCATTATCCAGACCAGAAACTAAGAGGAGGTATAGAGCCTCAAAATCTACCAAACAGGCAGGGCAACAAATTAACCTGTGGGGTATGTACTTGAGGCAACCCCAAATAGGGTAACTTCCCATGGAAAGTCCGATCACATAAAGCAGCTTATGTCCTAGACCTAGCTGATCAGCAAGTTCTCGTATATCATTGGCATCACTCTTTGGAGATCGATTTGGATTCGGATCACTTTCAGCATATCCTGGCCTGTCGAAGGCGACAAGACAAATTCCCTGCTCATATAACCATTCCTGCAATTCAAGGATGGATTTCAAACCACTAAATGGAAAGAGAAATAGTATGGAGTTTGAAGGAGTGTTTTATTTTACATCTGAAAGTGGTATGCAAGTGTCCTTGGAGGCACAAAAGCCATGATTGAGGATTACATGGTATTTAGCATTTTCTTTTGCAGCACCTCTAAGCTTGTAAGCCAGGCATCTTCCATCACTAAGCTTGATTCTACATGAAATGATACAAGGCTGGCCGACAAATCCTTGGAGGAATTCTCATGGCCCGATATGCCCATATTAGAGCAGCCACAGCGAATGCCAAAATTGCTTCTGTTAGCATCTCTGCAGCATCATAATTAACCATCATTACCAAATACCAATTCAAAGAAGCGCCGGCCGTCAAAACATAAATTTGAAGGATAGTCATATATAGACCTTGGGTGATTGTATCTATCAATCATCAACCATGGCGAAACAAAGATTTCCATAAACTAAAGCGACAAGTGTAATTCAAGTCTTTCACTGTTTCAAACTCTCATATAAATTATAATTGCTAATAAAAGAGGCACTGAATTTTTTGGTGCAGACCAAAGACACAAATCTCTAACCAATGTTATTGAATAAAGAACAAATACAAGTATATATCATTCTTAGAATTAAGGCCTCTCCACGGTGCAAAGGTTCAAATCCTCAAACAAATTGAATGAGGATTCAGAAAGAAATTAAGCCTGATCTGCTCCAAGAACAGAAACCAAAAACAGAAGAAAGTGAAAATTTGTAGAAACAAAAAGGATGCAAAGAAAAATAAATGAATTTTGAGCAACCTGAATAGCGAGATTAAGCTCCAGACCAGACCTCTACATATGTAACTTCACTAATGCTACTATTGACACTTACCCATAGAAAAGGTAATATATATACAACTGGAAGTTTAAACACTGGAATTATTTTACATTGCATTTATAAATGGAAGGATTGTAAAATTTTAACTATCATATAATTGTTACCCAAATGGTGGTATTTTTTTATGTTATAAAATATTATATAGCAATTATACATCT
>JAOWBR010190718.1:0-10122 GCA_028571145.1 Dionaea muscipula | reverse complement strand
ATGATCCCTAGAGTGAATGGAGACAATTGGTTGGCCAAGTTTCCCTGGAATCATCTTGGTTTGTTCTGGAGGCCTAGGCGTCGCCATAGTACAATAGGGGTTGCCTTGGCGCCATCAGAGCCTGACGCCCTGAGCATATATTATATTACACGACCGTAACGTTCCCAATTTTCACTGTTCACAGTTTTGTGCGATCCTTGAGCTTTCCCGATTCGTGCTAAGTCCTTAGGCTCCGTGTTTAGCGTGTATTAGCCACGTTAGTGGGATGGTTTAGCATCTTTGGTTAGTGGTTTACACTTGGATAATTATTCAGGTGGTGATGTGACCGTGTACGGTATTTGGTGATCGTTTTTGTTCGTATTTGGCATTAGCGGGATTTCAGGTGAGGAGTGTTCACAATCCTTCCCTACCTTCCACCTCCATCTTTCATGCATTGTCGTTCTTTCATCGACCTTTTTCTTGATACCTCTCTCTTTTGCAGTTCATGCTCTGCTAGTCGTATTATTATTTGATGTCCACTCACATGCTTTATTTTTGAGTTGTGGTATGTTTATAGTTGGCCTGTTCTTTCCCGTTGATCATGATGTTTATCCATGATGAGTAGCTTATGACTTGTTGGGCCTTCTTTGTTCTTTTTCTTGAGACTGGACTTATAGGTATCATGTGAGTAGTGATGAGGTGGATGAGGTTATGATTTATTTAAGCCCGAGGGATATGTCTCCGTCGGGGGGTCGACTTCGGCCACACGTGTAACACCTGAAATCGGGTGTTACCGGTAATAACCCATGGGGCGAGCCACGGGTCAGTGAAGCCAAAAGAAGTGAAACTAAAATACCAAATCAGTCCAGTCTCATGAGAAAACAATCGAATCAGCATGCATGAGAACGAAAATACGATAATACATGACAATCGAGATAAGGATAAACATTATCATCATGCCTGAAAGCGATCATACATGCAATACATAAATTCGATCTACAAGTCTCACAACGGGGAACCATAATCCCCAAATAGCCATCATGTCCAATCACCAAAATCAGAGTAGCAAAGCATCATAAACGTGCAGCGGAGAAACATAAAATATAAATCCTATGAGGCCACACCGCTTCCCGTCGCATCCTTCTACAAATCATGATCAAAACCTGCCAAAAAAAGCAGGGGTAAAATCCGTCAGCTAGCGATAGCTGGTGAGATGAAATACGATATAAGGTAAACGAATAAAACATGCAAATTCATGCCTGCTCAAATCATGCATCATTTGAATCCATAATATCTCTAAAATAATTCCACGGACCATGGCGATAATGGATGAATCAAAACATAGGCTAATCAGAAAGTGCTCACTCACATCAACCCAGGGTACCCTAGCAATCCTCCATACGTCCATCCCGACATGGCCCCACCGCGGCATGTATCATCATGAGGTCCACCCTAATTTCCCGTCGCGAAGCGAGAGAACTTCAGGATGTTGTGACACCCGAAGGTGGCCTTGGTTTCTCATAAGATACAGAGAAGCCCCCCAAGGATTTAAAACAAAACAAATCCATATCCCATGTCCAAAACACAATAGGCGTACAAGCCCCAGTATAAATCAATTGAAATCATCATCTCAAAATATATGGTTTTCAATCAAAACCATTTCGTATATAAAGCATGAGAAAACAATGAGAAATGTTAACCAATCATGTACCAAAGTCCGTACATCAACTCACTTGAGCAAAGTGTGATCAACCTAAAAAAGAAATCCGCTCAGTCAAGCACAAGTCGATCAATGGAATCACCACACACTCTTGAATCAAAATCATGCATAAAAGCCTTAAAAACCAATCACGGCAACTAATCAAGTCATCATGCTAACGTACTCACAACAACCCAAAGTGAACCCTAATGATCTCCCTAAACAAGCCTATGATAACCCCTAAATCAATCCAGATCAAACTCAAAAGGGAAACGAAAATCAATCCTCCACAGTCCCCAGGGTCGGATATCCGGTTCAGGTAAACCGGATATCCGCCCTTCTTGCACCACCCGTGGCAGAAACTGCCTAAGGGGACCGGATATCCGCCGAGCTTAGCCGGATATCCGCCCCTGGACGCTGAAGAAAACCAGAACATTTCCAACAACATGCTTCTCAACCAAACCACTTCAAAACTTAAACAAAACACATCCAACACATCACAAAACATGCCTCAAAGCTAATCAACCCAAAAGGGATAATCTAAACCATGCAAAACTCCAAATCATCACATCAAAAATCCAAAACAACCTAAAACAACTCAAAAACTAATCAAAACTCATGAAACTCATGTAACTCACCATAAACTTGGATCCAAGACTTCAAACAAGTGCAATCTAACATATAAAACCATGACAAAGACTTAACTAACACCAAACACATGCCAAACTCAACTTTGCATAATAAAAAATCCACTCAACTCATGAAACCAAAGGAAAGCCATAACTTAACCAAAACTTACCCTGAAATCAACCAAATGGAGAGTCTCCAATACTCCTAGATGCTGCCAAGAGGGCCTCCAAACTATCTCCAAGCTAACTCCAAGCTTAAATCTTAAGGAAAATGATGAAACTCCAAGGAATCCCTTTCTTCTTCCTCTTCCTTTCCTTCTCTTCCTTTCCCTTGCTCTTCTCTTCTTCCTTCTTCATGTCCCACGGCAAGGAGCCAGAAATGGGCTTCTAAAAACCCTCCAACCAATCACAAGGCAACACCACATAAGTCCAAACACATACTCCAACCCCTTAGGTAAAGCTAAAATCCAATGGTCAACAAAAGTGGCCTCCTTTAATCCTCTACCATCCTAAATCCTCATGTCACGCGTGCACACTAATCCTAAACGCCTCAAACTCATCACCAAAAATCATGAAATAAAATTACGGTCATAATGAACCCAAATTCGAAATTTCGAAAAACTATCAAATCACGTCCCGTTAAATCCCGAAAAATCGGAAAAACCTAAACACGTCAATATGGTACTTGTTGGTCTCGTCTTATTATCCCGGTCGTGCCGGTGTGTTTAAAACGGTCGTCCGACATGCGGTGTAAAAAGTAGCAAAAAGGCTACGTAAAACCCGAGAACACTATTCACGTCAAACACTATTCACCGAAAAGCAAAAATTTTCCAACATGATAAATCAAACATAATGAGTATAAAATAATATAAAAATGATCATAAAATTCGGGGTATAACATTCTACCCCCCCATAAAAGAATCTCGTCCCCGAGATCAGAAAAATAAATCCAAAAGAGAATCTCAATTGGAAAGTGTGGATATCTCTCAAACATCTCCTCCTCATGCCCCACGTAGTCTCCTTCACCACGTGGTTGCATCAAGGAATCGTCACCATCCGAAGTCATTAAAAATAAAAAATTCAAAGTCTCACGGCACTAATCGAAAATCACATCCTCTCGAATCATCTTTATCCTCGCAACCCTCTGTCCAAAATCCAAAATCTCATCGGGCTACTATTAGAAAGTCCAACCTTCTCGAACCCTTACTGACACAAAATCGTCTCAAGTGACCAAATGCACTAACATCAAATGTGGAAGTCACGCATCCCAGATAAACCACTAACGAAACAAACAACAGGCATCCGAGTCAACCACCAATCAAAGTCCATCTCAAGGTCTCAACACATTATCTGAAACAGAAATGAAACTCTTGCTCTCCGACCAAAACGAACACGAACCCCAAAGCTACGTGCATCAAATATGCTAGACCAATCAAATTAACAGAGTCAATGACCAATTACATAAACAACCCAAGAGCACCAATCAAAATCCACAAAACCGACTGAAACCTCCATCCACACCTTAAACGAATCAATCAAAGGAAAAGCTCACTAAACAAAAACAGGCTTCTCTATCTCAAAAGCAGCATCCACAACATGTCACCCTCAGGCGTCCGTCCATCGAAACCTCATTGCCATCTGAAGGATCAACATGAAACAAGGCAAGGGTAGTTTACCCTAAACCCAAACATCCGTGGTATCCTGCCAACTCAGAAACTACCAATCTCGGACATGAATCATCATCCTTGTCACTCCACACGACCAAGGAAAAAGAACTCACGCGACCCCAAAAGTCACTCATCAAGATCTCTCCATAAAACTATCTCTCCCATGAGACCAACAATGCTAGCGAAAACGGTCAACCAAGATCGAAAATCTAAATCAAGAAATCACCCATACCTTAACCAGACCACAATCCTCAATGTCACTGCAACGAAAACGGTCAACCAGGATCAAAACTCTAACAATCATCCACTCAACATGACCACAAGAGCAGAAACCCAAAAGTCGTGACAAAACTCAAAACCATCTCTACTAGATCCACTCATCCTCTCATCACAGCACAGAAGCCTCCCATGATGAAACATCACTCTAGAAGAACTCTTCACCAAATCTTCTACTACTGAGCAAAGGCTCCCTCTTCCTATCTCAAATCATCAAACACGGTACCTTATAAAAAGGCCTCAACACCTGAACAACTCGCAACAACCGAAATGTTCCCAAGTCCTAGTCTACAACTCTAAATCGGAATTGATCACTATCAAGAAATCCATCACAATCTCCCTCCACAAGTCACAAGCAAGAAAAAATGGAAACCTAACGCACAGAAAACATGAACCCTGCATCCACAACTCAACTACTAATCCATCGGTTAAAGCGGACAACAATCTCCTCAAAGGAAAACCAATTGGCCACCATGCCGAACTACCCAATCCAAGAAATCATCTTACTAATATCGGCACATCACATGACTCAACATTACATCCCTAAACGTCCAAGCCAACCCTACTAAACCACCAACAAGGTGAAGCTGACAATCCCTTATCAACTACACTCACAAATATCCATTCAACAGAATCATCCTCACCCACAGGAAATCAGTGGAAGTATCCAAAGAATCTAATCAAGTCTAGAAAACTACAAATCTCAAAATCAATCATGAACCCAAGTCACATCCTTCTCAAGGTTAGCAATGCTAGCTCGAGAACTTATCAAAAGGTCTCCCTATCCATGTCCGAGGCACACATCATCAAACACCACTACAGCGGAAACGGTCAACCAGGATCGAAAATTCAAGCATCCTACCCACGCGTCAGCAGGTGAAGATGTCCATCCGAAAGGCACGACAAAATCCAAAACAACTCTACATCAACAGAATTCCATCTCAGTCACCCTCAATGGTGAAATTATCAACCACCGAAAACTCACCAAACCAAGCAAAAAGGATCCCTGTCAAAGAGGCATCCCAAATGGCCACTCAGAGACCTGTCCCCAAAATCGTCCTACCATAGAGCAACTAGCACTCCCTCGACTCTTCAGGATCCATCCCGTAGAAAATCTAACATCGAGGGCTAAAACAAATAAACTCCCATCTAAAAGAAACCCTCACAAAACTAACTATAAGTCAATCACCGCAAAGTGCTCTCTAGTCTCCAATCCTACTGTCACATCAAAAGACATCAATCAAAAATCCGAGACAACCACTACAAAAAAAACTAGTATTAACGACAATATAAAAATTTCACGTAGAAAACAAAGTATTAACGATAAATTACATAAAATTGTCGTTATTAAATAAATTTTAACGATAGCTGATAGAATCTATCATAAATATTACTCATATTTTGTCGTTAAAAATAATGTTACCCAAATTGATGAAAAAAAAAATGGTGGGTATATACCTTCCCTCCAAAATATTTTTGCCAAAAAAACTTTAAAAAATAAAAAATAAAATACTGTCCCATTTTGATGAAAAAAATAACTAAAAAATAAGAAAAAAATAACTTTTAATAATCCCATCTTTTAGAGAGGTTTAATTTTGATCGAATTCGTTATTAATTAGACCGATTCTCCCTATTATTTGGATCATAGTTAATATTTTACACTTTATAATTAATTATTTAAGTTATATGATAATCTTGGATCTGAATTAATTAATTACTAACGTCCGTGAATAAAACCTAAGTAAACCTAAATCTTCACTAAACCAAATACCTAAGTAAGAATAAATACCAGTAACCTACTAAACTAGTAGTCGCCACCCCTTTCCCCTTTCTTCTCTTTATCGACCAGCGGTAGGTGAACGACGGCTGCGGCGGCGATTGGCTTCGACGGACATGGCGAAGCAGCGATGACCGGCGGGGGTGAGCGGCGATCAGCGAAGCGGTGTTGTACGACTCCAAGGAACAACGATTCGGGAGCGACAACACTCTGAGCGGCGAGTGAACCCAGATTCCCCCTAATCTCGTCGGTAAGCCTTCAATTAATCTCCTTAAGCCTTCGATCTGACTTCCTTTGGTTTCAATGTATCTTCTTTACTTGATTTCAGTTGTGGATTTGGGGGTGATTTGGTTGTGGTCCGTTTGGCGGTTGTGGTTGTGCGGTGAAGGGCGACGGTGGGCAAAGACGGCCGAGCGGCAAGGTGGCTAGTGGATTCAGTGCTCGGGTTCGATGGTGACAGACCATATGTAGCCGAAATCAGGGAAAATCGGACACGGTAAACACCTAATCTATATCCATTCCTACAATTTCGTTCGAATGATTGAATATTTGGTGTTATTGTCACTGTGAGGACCTTGATTTGTGAATGTCTTGCTGCTTGAGAATGGGTGAGGTCTGTCAGAGCGTCGGGGTCGTTGGAAGCTGTCGACGACGTGTTGGCCTGGGGTGTCCTGGCCGAAGATGATCTCCCTCTTCATGGCTTGAAGCAACTGAAAGGCCCCTGTATTGGCTATCATTTTTCTAGAATCTCGTGCGGTGTTTACTCCATCGAAGCCAAGTAATTTGCTTCTTCTAGCATCTGGTTTCTCTTTGTTGAAGTTTTCTAATTTTTTTCTTGATTTCTCTCTGTTTTCCCTTCAATTAATTACTGTTGGCAGATATTGAGAATGGTAGTTTGATCTTGATGGTATATTTCTCAGCACAACCCACCAAAGTTCATTTACGGCAATAGAGTAGTCCTTGATGAATTCGATCCATTTTAGTGCTGTGCAAAGGTGGTGGTTTGTCATTCTGTTTGTTGCTTTCACTGCGTTTAAAATTCCATACAATTGTACAAGTGAGTTGCCCTCTTCTCATACAAGCAATTCCTCTACTCTAAATCTTTTAGATATTTACAGGTCATGAGGAAGACTACTCCCATGCAACCGAATCTCCATTTGCTTGTTCTTGGACAGGTCTTGAAGGCGCTAAATCGATCTCTGCTCTGTCGCGACAACTTTCTCAGAAGTGCCAAAAACCCTCAAATTAAGAAGTTGTCTGTCAAAAAGTATGTAGGTCCCTGTCTCCTACTGAACTGATTTCATTAGTGCAATCCCATCCTTAGAAAACAGGGGTTGTAGAACTGCTGGCGTGAGGTCGGCATTTATAATTTTTCCTTTCATCAACTATTCCAAAGGCTGTCTCACCTTAGCCATGGATTTCGTAGCATTGGCACATATTTTCACCCAAAAAGAGTCATTATTGTTCCCGTTAGGCCGAGTGATTTCTACACCAGGGAAAAAAAAACACAGCTCACATGTGATTTGGTTGACTCCTCATTTTTCAAGGATAATGTCTTCCAAATTGCTTTTGTCATGCTTGCAGGACTTACCGTTGTGTAAATTGGTTGAGTTGCATGGGTTGTGAGTTGAATCTAATTTGGGTTTTTTGAATCTCAGTTGCAGGTTAACTCATGGATCTCGGTGAAGATTGTTTATGTTCTTGTACTTCAAGAGTGAAGATTTGCTTGTGTTCGCGACTGGTGGCTATCCCAAAGGCGGCGATTTGCAGATCCGGCCGGCAGTAGATGGTGCCACTGGCTATCCGCGGGATTTGGAGTCGCTGGCTGTCGGCGGCGAGTCTAGACACTCCAGCTAATCGGTGCGGTAGAGTTAAATGTATAAATGTGATTGTATAATTGTGATTGTATAAAAATATAAGCGATTAAATGTATAAATGTAAGTATGAAATGCACGTAGGATTGTGTATAGACATGTGTATGACAGTATTAGGGGTATGTATATATGTGTACACATCTAATAAATATCAAATTTGTAATGAAATTATTTTTATTTATGAATATTAATATTAATAATAAGAAGAAAAATATTAATATATATATATTAAATATAATAATATGTATGTAACTTTTTTATTAATATTTATTATAGTAGGATAAGTTTTAATATTTATTGATATTAATGGTAAAATGAATACAATATTATTTAATAGTATTATTAATATTAACGACAAACTAATCTTCTCGTTGATAGACTATTATATAATATTTTGATATTATTTAATATCATCAAGTTGTCGTTAATATATTAATTTTTTGTCGTTAAAATGTTTTATTCACGACAGTTTGTGTTCTCACGTTAAAATTTTATCACGGCATACTATTAATATTTGTCGTTATAAATTTTTAACGAGAAGAGCTTTAACGACAACTCACGATAGACATATTTTGTTATCGTTAAAAATTATATATAGACGACATATTTTGAAATATTAACGATAAAATTTTTCTTTGGTAATGCCAACTTTTTTTATAGTGAATGTAGCTCATCCATAGTCAACATAATGATGTCTTGAAACCTGTCACTTAAAGATACAAAGTGTTTGTTATCATCAAAACATCAATCATCAAAGGTCAACAATTTACTTCGAAGAAACTGCAAGGGTTGAAATAGTGAAGCAATTAGGGTTGCGAGGGACTGTATTACTATTATGTTGGTGTCGAAACAATAATGAATATCTCGTACATCACAAGGAGAAGAGAGAAGTAGTTGATTACACCACCGTGAACCTCTATAATTTATTATGTCATTTTAATTTCTAGCATTGGATATCACAAGTTAAATCAGCAAGAATAAGTAAAAACAGATTTCACAGAAACTTAAAAAGGGTTATATATATACCACTGTATACTCACAAGAGTTTGAAAATGAGTTTTAAAAAGTTTTTAAAAATCATGACAAGTTCATTCAACCACCCCCTCAACTTATTCAGCACTCACTACTGGGACCAAGAGCCTGCATTACTCTCACCATATCTTCCATCGTACACGTTGACTGAGAAGACTGAGATTAATTACGTTGGTTGGGCGATTACGTTGGTTGGGCGATGGACTACATGAACGGTGGAGACGTACTTATAGCAGTTGAGTTTAGAGCATGTGCAATGGGGGGTTCATGGAATGAGTTCATAGAAAAAAGTGAGATTCATGGAGGGGTGTATCAATGTAGAGAAACTCATCCTCATGCACCTTTCAATTGGGGTGCTTCCTAATGAACCGGTGTATGAGAATTTTTTTTATGATTTTGGGTCTCACTTCTACATTTTTTGAGAAGTGGGATCCAAAATCATAAAAAAAAAAATTGATTGAGGTGAATGGATGAACCCCATTTTATAAGGTTCATTATTGTGGTGTAAAAATTATTTGAGGTGTATTAAGTGATAAAATTGATGTGGCACATCATAAAAATAAAAGAGAGAAAGATGAACATTATTTTTAAGATGCATTGTTGCATATGCTGTTAGTTTTTTTTAGGTAAATCTACCCTTTTAATTCTTTTTAGGCAAAAAGGGTTTTCAATGGTTAATGAGGGGGTCCATTTAGTTGGTCAATGACTCAATGACTCAATGCCTTCATTTTGTAGGACAAATCTGGTCATGGGATGTCCTTTGTTTCCTCAAATGTGTAGTTAATATTCTAGTAGTACTAACCTATTGTTGGAGATGCTTCAATAAACACATTATTCAACTTCCCGTTAAGTAATTATTTCTTTATATAATTTTTCTGGATCTTCGAAGATCGGTAGAATTGTATTCTTCTATTTTCAAAATGAAAAATGGTTTTACTTCATATCAATCAATAGTCATCAGATCTCATAATTAGGGATGTAAATTATATCTATATTCGCGGATATTCGACTCTATTCGATTCATTTGGATAGGATATGAGTATAAGAAAATAGATATGAGTATGGGTACAAAACTTAATATTCGTAACGGGTACGGGTAGAATATGGATATACTATAATACCCTACCCTACCCGTAATACCCGTACATAAATATATATATTTATAACATACTCTTATATCAACACCTAA
>JAOWBR010190696.1:0-10124 GCA_028571145.1 Dionaea muscipula | reverse complement strand
TGGACAATCAGACGTGTGGTAGCAGACGTAGGCTTCATGAAATCATTATTAACCAGACGTATAGCATGGATACCAGAATTGCTACAGTAGCTTCATAAATCAACCATAGCTCATCCAAAGTTGTCATTCCATGATCTGTCACTTATCAAAACTAAACATACCAATGCATCAAACATTTCAAATGCTTGTTATTATCCAAACATCAATCATCAAGAGTCAACATCAAGCTACAAGCTGCAACGATCAGCTTCTTAATGAGCTCATGTGATTAAAATATTGGACATATGGGCTAGACAGAACGCACCATTTCGCACCGTAAAAGACCTGAAAATTAATATGAACAATTTTAAGTGCAAAAATAGGTCTTTTAGCATAAATTAAACATAGCTGCATTTATTAACGACTAAGCTAAAAACATAAATAAAACTAAACTAATCAAATAATAAAAATATTAAAGGACTACAAAAATGGACATAAATAAGTCATTTTCCATGACTTATCAGCCGATGAGGTTGTACTCGCAGAAAATCTGTCCTGGAAAAGGTTAGTGGTTAGCTCAACATGTTGAAAAAGTGCTTCCTATTCTAAGACTTGTGCTCGATGACTAGTGATTCGTCCTTCAAAATTCAGGCACACAGTGAAGCGTTATCAATGTAGCACGAAACAAAATGAACTCAAGAGAAGAAAAATAAAACTCATTAGCAATGGGAATATCTTCCCGGCGACGATGCCAAAATTTGACCGGCACCGAACGTGTCGTCAGAAGCGGGGCACCAGGTTAAAAATAAAATTTGTGTCCCAAGATTGAACTACAACTAAGTAGCTAATGGAAAGCACGGGTGTTGAACTACAAAGAGAAATGTTTGCTAAATCGTTTGAAGTGAGTCTTCGCTTTAGTTCACGGTATAAAAGTAAAAGTAAAGAATGTGGGGGTTTTGAGTTGTGGTGCGATCAATGGGTGATAAAAAGAACAGTGAATATGCAGTATGCAGTGATCTAAGAAGTGAAAACGTAAAACTTCATCAACAACATGATTAAAACAGCTTGAGCAGTGGATGAGTACACATCATCGGCAGAGGCCTCTCAATTCCTAGTTTTGACTAAGTAAGGTTTGGTCTGCTCTTACCAGTTGCGTGTAATAAATTTAATGAGCTCAGGGAGTCGGTCACCACCGAGCTTATCCTTTCCCACTCGTTAGTCCATGGGAAGTACAGAACTAATGAGCAAACTTATCCAACTATAACACCAAATTGAGTTGAATCCTATGGACTCGTGAAGTCAAACTATAGGAATCAACCTGGAATTTTGCCTTAGACCCACTGGTGTCTAACAACTCATCCAAGTGCACCACACTTGGAGTACCTCTAATGCTGGTGAAGAATTAACCTAGTTAAACACACTGATGAAGTTAATAAAAATCAAAACTCAAGAAGGCAAAATAACAGCTCTCGAAATTCCTCCTCCTCGGTGCTTAACATTTCCCGAGTCATCATCGATATAACGTAAATGCTCAAGGAAAAAAAAGTGTTGCTACAAAAAGCGGAGAAGGAAGAAGGGAATTTGTCACCACTTCCTTGATCCTCGCCTTAGAGTAGTGAACCTGTGGATTCAGAACCCACCAGAGTCTTATATCTGATTCTCTTACTCTATGATGGAAGTAAATTAAAACCCAAGTGAGAGAAGAGAAAAACAGGGACTCAAGTTGCCATTGATTTCATTGTTCCCAAATTGATGTAATGGATGAAGGATGCAATGCAATAGATAAATGAATGAACTCAACAACTCAGAAAAGGGTTATCTCTTTGCTGAAGAGTGTCTTTACAAAAGTACCTAGGTCTCGACAGACCCCCTTCTTGAATTACAAGGGTCTTTATTTATAGGTAAAGCTTCACGTGTTGAGCAGCTGCCATTAGGTAAAAAAAAATACAATTCAAATGGTCCCCTATGGAATGACGTGCCCCCTACCACTTCTGATTTTGCAGGAATAATTGCAGAGTGGGACCCATTCCGTTCCAAGGAATTGTCTGGAATCGCCATCACAGGGTGACGCATGTTGTGGTCCTTAAAATTCTAGCTGTTGCTTCTTCTAGGGTGTACCATGTGCTCGTTCTTCGAAGGAAGGGCCGACGAGTGCTATCCCGTTCATTCATTATGTTTCCCTCATACTGGTTCTTGGGTCTTGATACTGCTGTCGTTCTTTGAGAGAGTCTTGGTACTCGTTTGATCCTTAGAGGTGGAATGTGCATGAACTGAGCCCTAACATCGTTCTATGCCTACTCGTTTCTTCCTTGTCTTGATGGAGAAGGACTCGTTTCTTGTTAGAATGAATTCGCACTTATTCTAGTCGTGAATGCTTCATCTTTGAACATCATACACTAGAAACCATAAGTCAAACATTACGAGCTAAACAATAGGTAATTATGAATAAAATTATAACTTTATTGTATGAAAATGATGAGGATAAGCTCATATAAAATGTGCTTATCACTCTCCCACACACAAACTCGATGAAGGAAAAACTCTCCTCTATCTAATCCTAAAGTGGCAATGACTCTTCACATAGGTTGTCTCAAATACCTCACTCAAGGAATCCCAAAACAACAAGTAACAAGACGAATGTCAAAGGAATGACTTTCTAGTCTAGGCAAATATTCAATGAAAAATAGCTACGGAATGCAAACATCAAACCTTGATACTTAGCCCGTCTTTTAGAGGATTGAATGGTGAGAAAATGTGAAAAAACTGTAGGTACAATGGTTTGCAAATTCCAGAAAACTTTCTTTGCACTTCCTTGTTTTTGCTTGAGAAAGATTGTCACTTGAATTCATAGAAAGTGCGTGTAGACCAAGTATGATGATGCATAATATTTATAGTTGAAATTCCCATGCCAAAAATAAGAGAAAATCGTTCAAAGAATATCCAGAAAAGATTGCATGAAGAGATTTGGAAAGATATGAAAGATATTTCACGAAAACCAAAACTTTCAAAAAATAAATTCACTACTTCAAATATTTTGTAAATCCCAATATCCACCAATATTCGACCACGAAATATCATCCAAAATACATTTCAATTCATTAGAAAACAGATTGGATGAGTTATAAAAACATATGGGCAGATTTGTAAAATCACTTTGTAAACTCGTAATTGCTTAGCTAGAGGAGGGGTTGACTCCTCGAGCTGTTTTTAGCACACTTTAAAAATAGTTTTTCAAAAGCGATTGTTATGTGTTTGTGTGAGTATGGATCCTCTATTAGACTTATTAAAATATCAAGATAGAGTGAAAAGCATTCCTGATAGTCGATCCTAAGCAATGATCTTTGACACACACATGACTTCATTAAAAGTTCGTGACTTTCTTGAAATTCTTCTTCCACTTATCATTGATGAGTTGGCTTCCTTGTTCCATGTGAATCATCGTAACTTCTCAAGCTTCTAGTAGCTTGTAATAATGTCTTCAATGTCTGAATTCCCTACTCTCTATCTCTGGGATATCACAACATCTTGATAACAGCTTGATCATCCATAAAATTCATCCATGGTCAACTCTCTAGCACTTTGAATCATGTCACTAAATCACAACTAAGAAAACCAAGCATCAAATCATATCAAGTGTTTGTTATCATCAAAATATCAATCATCGGGGGTCAACAAATTCTCCTTTTTTGATGATGACAAACTCTTGATGCATTTAAATACATATGCATGGTAAAAATAAAGTAATATGATCCAAGTATCAACATGGTTTACACAAGTTAAGTATGGTCAAATCTCAGAAATATCATCAAGTAGATAAAATAATAGCTACTAGACAAACACTTCCATTCCTTCTCAGTAATATCCATCCACCAATGAAAATAAAAAAATCAGAATCACAACTAAGCAGTAAAGAGTAAAAACTAACCAACAAATAAGTTGAGATTCTAGCAATCAAGACTTTGGATGTACTCCACCAAATATCTGGGATGAGCAGTCGTATCCACATGCTACTCATTCATCATAAGATACATCTAATTTTTTCCCTTTTAGCATCAAAAAAAAGACAATACGTACAAAAGCTAGAGAATCAACAATTATAGCATGTAAAGAAATTAAAAGTCATGATGCAGTAGTCAACATTGTGGTAAATGGACATCAAAAGTAAAGGAAAATGTTTGACAAAGTAAAGTGACAAAATGTTTATTAGTGCTAGGACATGAACAAAAGATGGTCAAAGAAAATATGGTCATGGTGAACTAGGGGTTGTCAAGTGGTTTCCTAAGGTGTAGTTGAGGTTGGGGGTTTGGATTGTATCTGCTGATACAACTCTTGGAATCTGGTGTCTCTCTGCAAAGCCCTAGCAAACTCAGCTTGTAGATGGATGAAATCAAAATCTGACAGATATCATGAGGATCTCGAGTGGTCGACTCCTGTGCTTGTGGTCTTCCCTTCTGCTTGAACACTAGTTTGAGCTGGAGTCGCTGGAACTAGAACTTATGGAACAACCTCATAAACTGATCTCTCATCAACATCCTCTACAACATCAAAGAACTTGTCCCCTGAGCTTGAATTACAATCTTTAGTATGCTTCTCAACAAATTGTTCCCCCTGAAGTTCTGCTTCCTCATTCACCACTTCCCACTCAAAGCTTTCTTCTGGATTTTCTTGTTGATTGACTCCCTCATTCTCAGCTTGTGTATTCTCAGCTGGAGAATTTTCATCTTCATCTCTTCTTTTATTGGCCCCTATGCCAAGCCACCATGCTCCATTTTCTCTTCTCAGTTGAGACATATTCAGAAAAGTTTCCTCAAAGAAACTAGTTCTCTTAGGCTCCTCTCCTTCTTTGTCATTCAAAGGGACCTCATAAGCCTCAAACACTCTTGTCAGTAGCTCACCATAAGCAAGCTCATGTTGTGGGACATTGATCACACAAGCCATATGCCATATAATTACTGGCAAGTTTACCTTCTTCCTTGTCAAAAGATAATCCATATAAGTGAGATCCATGAAGCTTGTCAAATCTCTTTCTCCAAATCGGGGAGCAATGTTCTTCTTCATAAAAATGTGGAGTAATCTTTGAAATGGCTTCATATCTATGGATTTTATCCTCCTTGCTTCCACAACGGTTTCATCATTTGCAAACTTTCTAGTGATTTCCAAAGGATTACAATACTTAGATTTTCCCCCAAAATCCTTGATGTAGTCACAAATTCCATTGTTGCTTGGAATATTGAGAATTGTTGTGAAGGTCATTCCATCAAATTCAATGTTCACTCCATGAGCTTTTGACTTAGCTACTTCCTTCTTCTAAGACATACTTACACTCAAGTTTTTATAAAACTCACGACATGATGATTTAAAAACCAGATCTCTCCTACTGAATAGCTTTTCCCATTTTTACCTTCTGATCAGGTCAAACAGTTTCTCCAGACCATTCTTTATTGTCCATCTTTCTCTAATTATTTTGCCCCTAATAACCCTCTTTTTTATCAACATATCAGCAGAAAGTTTAGGCAATATCTCACCTTCATTTTCAGAATCAGACTTAAGAACCACATCTTCTCTTTTTCTTTTCTTTGCAGACTTCTGTTTCTCTTATTTCTGCTTCATTTGAACCGAGGGGTCGACTCCTCTTGAGTCACCCTTCTATTTTGCTTGCTATTTTGATTTCTCTCCTGACTTACCAGCTTGCTTGGCCTTTTTTGCTTTTCTCATCATCTTTAAAAGCTTTTCATTGTCATCACCGGCATTGTAATCATGCCTCATTTTGGTTCTAGGCTCCATGTGACCTGGTTGTGCTTCATTCACCTTTTTCTTTAGTTCAGCTTTCATTTTCTTCTTACTGAATTTCTCAGCTTCACTCTTCTTTTAATTCTCACTTCTTATTCTGACATTGCTTACAACTTTGCTCGATCTTCTACTCGGCAGTGGCTTTCCCCTTCTTACTTCAACCATCTCAATCTCCTCATCACTGATTGTTCTTTCTGAATCTGACATCTCAACTTCTCTTTGAGCGCTTCTGTCGATAACAAGTAGAACCTCATTGAGCATAATTGCATCTTATGGAATTTTTGGAATCAATTTCTATGGAGTTGATCTAGACTGAGTAACCATGGAAGTCGAGTTATTCTTGAGCTTGAGCTTTCAGGAGTCGAGCTGGTGAGGGGTAGAGGTTGAGAGGTTTTCAGTTAGAGCAGAATGTCATGAATAAAATTTGGTTTTGGGATGGATTTTTGTATTCTAAAGTTGGCGAGCAAGGCAGTTATAGCAGGGGTGAAAATGGAAATAAAAATAGCACAATATAACCGAATGCACCAAAACTTAAAATCACAAAACATGTATAGGGGTCGACTCCCCTTCAATTGTGTTAATGTCCTTTAACCAATAACTAAAAGTCCTCTAACTAGACACACTTTAAGTGAACTTAATCAAACCTAATCCAAGTCTTAATTTATCAAATCTCTCCATACTTAGTGGTTTTGTAAAGATGTCTGCAAGTTGGTCTTCAGTTCTATAACATTCCAATTTCACATTCCCTCTTTCCATATGATCCCTTAGGAAGAGATGTCTAATATCTATATGTTTACTCTTTAAATGATAAACTAGATTTTTAGATAAAAATATGGTACTTATGTTATCACACAAAATTATAGTGCAACCAGTTTCAATTTGTAAATCTCTAAATTGTTGACAAATCCATAAGCATTGTGCACAACAAGGAGCAGATGAAATATACTCCGCTTCAGTAATAGATAAAGCTACACAATTTTGCTTCTTTGTAGCCCATAAAACTAAGCATGATCCTATAAAATGACACATCCATGAAGTGCTTTTCCTATCTAATAAACATCCAGCATAATCTGCATCAGAAAAAGCACTCAAATCAATACTAGTGCATCTAGGATACCATTAACCAATATCATAAGAACCTTTCAACTATCTAAAAACGCTTTTCACAGCTTTCAAGTGAGATTCTTTAGGATTGGCTTGAAATATAGCACATAAACACATATTAAACATAATATCTGGTCTACTAGCAGTTAGATAGAGAAGTGATTTGATCATAACACTGTAGAGTTTCTCATCTACACTTTTACCATTCTCATCTAAATATAGTTTACCTCCAGTTGGCATTGGTGTGTCATATGGCTTAGCCTCACTCATCTCATACTTCTTCAACAAATCCTTCAGATACTTTTGCTGATGAATAAGAGTTCCTTCAGGTGTTTGCTTGATTTGGAGACCAAGGAATAATCCTAGTTCTCCCATGTAGCTTATCCTGAATTCACTCTTCATTAAACTTGAAAATTCATCACATAAAGACTCATTAGTAGATCCAAAAATAATATCATCAACATAAACTTGAACTACTAAGACATCTTCCCCCTTAGTCTTTACAAATAATGTTTTATCAATTTTTCCTCTCAGGTATCCATTTTTACAAAGAAAACATGAAAGCCACTTATACCATGCTCTAGGAGCTTGCTTAAAACCATAGAGAGTTTTATCAAGTTTAAAAGCATGATTTGGAAAATGTGGATCTTCAAAACCTGGGGTTTGTTCTATAAAGACATCCTCTTTCAAAAATCCATTTAAAAATGCAGTTTTAACATTCATTTGATGTAATGAAAATCCTTTAAAGTTAGCAAAGGCAATAAGCATTCTAATAGCTTCAAGTCTAGCCACAGGAGCAAATGTCTCATCATAGTCAATTCCTTCCTCCTGGCTATATCCTTTCATCACGAGCCTTGCTTTATTCTTTATGATCACCCCATTTTCATCAACCTTGTTCCTAAAGACCCACTTCAGTCCAAGGATATTATGATCCGTAGGTCTAGGAACTAGGTTCTGCACTTTGTTTCTTTGAAATTCATTCAACTCCTCCTGCATAGCCATAGTCTAATCAGGGTCCTGCAAAGCAACCATATAATCTTTCGGCTCAATTTGTGATAAGAAACTGAAATAAGCACATGCATTATGTGATGAAGATCTAGTTTTAATACCACTGGTCGGATCGCCAATGATATTTTCTAAGGGATGAGAAGACTTTTATTTCTAGTGTCTGAGGGGTCGATTCCCTTGTGAAATTTCTTCATGAGGCAGATTTTGTTCATCACTGTTTTGCTGGCTTGAACTGCCTCCATCTTGTGTATTAGAACTATCTTCATTGGATTGCATTTCTTCTCCATTTCCCTCTGTTCCTTGATGCTCGTGATCTCTATTTTTTTCGTTTGTTTCAGCTTCAGCAGTTTCTGTTTTTCTTCCAGAGGAGTCGACTCCTCTGGTTAATTCCAGCACAAAGTCCCCATCTTGCATATTTGAAATTTGATTAGCCTCATCAAATAAAAAATGGATGCTTTCTTCTACACACAGAGTTCTTTTATTTAAAACCTTGTAAGCCCTATATGGTAAATAACCTAGGAATATAGCCTCAGCACTTCTAGCATCAAATTTTCCTAAGTTATCTTATCCATTATCCAACACAAAGAACTTGCATCTAAAAATTCTTAAGTGAGCAAGATTAGACTTTTTCTTCTTTAACAATTCATATGGAGTCTTGTGAAGTAAGGGTCGAACTAAGACTCTATTTAAAATATAACAAGCAGTATTTAAAACCTCAGCCCAATAGCTCTTAGGCAAGCTACTATCAAGTAGTATTATCCTAGTCATGTCTTCCAAGGATCAATTCTTCCTTTTCACAACTCCATTTTGTTGAGGAGTTCTCGGGGCTGAAAAGTTATGATTAATTCCATTTTCCCTACAAAAATTATTAAAGCTAGAATTTTTAAATTCAGATCTGTGATCAGTTCTAATGAAAATCAAATTTTGTCTAATTTGATTTTGTGCCCTCTTAATAGAACTTTCAAACTCATTAAATGTGTCATCTTTCCCCCTTAAAAAGATAATTCATGTAAAACGGAAAAAGTCATCAATAATCACTAAAACATACCTTACACCTCCTCTACTTTGAACTCTCATGGGTCCACATAAATCCATATTTATCATTTGAAGAGGTGAGGTAGAACTTACTATTTTTTTTTTGAATGAAACGATGATCTAAAATGTTTACCTTGTGCATAAGCATCACACAAACCTAATGTTTCAAATTTCACCTTTGGTAACCCTTTTACCAACTCCTTCCTTTTCAACTTCTCCAAGAGTGAGTAGCTTGCATGTCCAAGTCGTCTATGACATAAGGTAGGGTCATCCACATATATGCTCATGCAAGACAAGGAAGAAGAAGATAACATGTTAAGATCCACTTTGTAAGTATTGTTAATCCTTTTTCCTTCAAAAATGATTTCACATGTGTTCTTGTCTATAACAAAACATTTTCAGAGTTGAATTCAACGACATTACCTCGGTCACAAAGTTAGGATATGCTTATCAAATTATTCTTCAAGTCTTCAACTAAAAGAACATTGTCTATGAAATGAGTTTGAGACTTACGAATCTTATCATACCCAACAATTGTACCTTTCTTGTTGTCTCTGAATGTCACACTACCTCCTTTGGTGGTTGCTGTAAGTGAGAGAAATAATGAGGAATCTCTAGTCATGTGACGAGAACAACCACTGTCTAAAAATCATGAATCATCGGGCAAACTGTTCTTCTTCTGTAGCCTTGGAGGAGTCGACTCCTCGGGTACTATAGTGCATGAGAAAGTTGCAGGAGTTCCTTGCTTGTTACCATGACAACATCTTTCAATTTTCTTCAAGTCTTCATATGTGCTGTCCCTTCTTACTTCAGCCTGCAACAAAAAATTTAAGTGTGTTAATAATAGAGATGAATATACACAAGAGGGGAGGGGTGAATTGGGTGTATCAATAGTTCACTTCTTTTCAAATCTTTGTCTTACAAATGATGCTTCTAATCTGTTTTCGTTCTATGGAGTCAGTCCCTTTTTACTGGAACATGTAGCAGCAGGTTTATATGACATGCAACAGTGTATAATTATGATAAAACAAGAATCATAAAGAATCTCATCATTCTTTATTGTATGTAAGTATCATGCACATGAATACAACTCTACATACAAAGTGAGTTTCAACTCACTACTCAAGTCTCACTCAAGACTTCACTCAACTCCTCACTCAAGGAGTTCAACTCAACCTTTCACTCAAAAGGTTCACTCAACACCTCAC
>JAOWBR010190674.1:0-10125 GCA_028571145.1 Dionaea muscipula | reverse complement strand
GTGGGGGGGTGGGGGCGGGGAAGAGGGGGAAGGAGAGGAGGAGGGGGCTGTGGGTTGTTCGCAGATTGGCTCGCAGATTCCCTCGCAGCACCAAGCAATTTCGCAATGAGGCTGCCCATTGTGCCAACGGGGAATAGTGATAACAGGGTGGAGAGGAAAATTATGGGTGATTCCTTAGAGGTTGTGGGGGTGGTTCATGACAGTTGGCCAATTTTGTAACTTATAAATGACAATGAAACCGAACCCGATCAGAATGAGGCGGGATCAAACCCGATTTAACCAGGTTCAGGACGGGGTCAAACTGTGTTTGATCGTGTTTAGGGCGGGTTCGATATTTCTCTGTCCCCGCCCCAAACCCCTAATCCGCCTCATAACCTATAGTATTTACTTACACGCCTTCTACCCTGAACCCGGCTCCCGAACCCGCCCCACGCCCCTAACGGGGATTCCCTGAACCTGCCCTGTACCTGATCGGGGTAGGTACGGATTGAAAATTTTAATCCCCGATCGGGTACGGGACGGGTTCGGGTATGGGGAAAAAAATCCGAATACAATTGGGAATTCTCCGAACTCGCCCCGTACCCGTCCCATTATCATTCCTAATTTTGATCCCATGTAACCATGTCCACTGAAATCATTTGAAATATCGAAATCATAATGATGGAAACTTCATCAAATTCAATATTCTTTGTTCCTATTGCTTGTTTGTAGTTCCTTTCCTTTCTATTCATCATATCAAATGGCCCCTCAGCCTTTCCAAAACTTATATTATACCTTAATTAGGAATCTCTAGTCAAACCATTTTGGCACAAGGTTTGGTTTGCTCAATCAAACAAACTTTATATAGTAATCAAAGGGAACTTGTTCATAAAACTGACTCCATTCATGCAGAAGAAATAAACCTTAAATCACCTGAGAAATGTCGGCGAACCATAACATTCCAATCAACAGGTGAGTGTATTCGATGATAGTCTCCAGGCCTCAAGTACAACACGCAGTAAAAAAGACCTTTCATGGGACTGCAAAAGGAATTCACAGCTTAAGTGAACTAGGATGTTGGTTCGCTAAGCATAATCAGAAAATTTATAGACAGAAAAGGGAACACCTCAGACAAATGAACCAAATCAAATGTTAATAAAACACGACTAGATATACAAGAACTACATCTCCACGCCTGATGCAACACTGTTCACCGCATTTTTCTTTGTTGTTTTTCTTGTAATAAGTAAAGACAAGAAGACACGGATATAAAATCTAGGAGCACAAGGTTGTAGCATACTAGCATCTCCAGAACCCTATCAATCCCATCCTAAAATCTTCGGAGAAACAACTTGAGTTCGGAAAAAGGAAAAATAAACGAACACAAAAAAATAAATAATTACTCCACAAGAAAAAAAATATAACCAAATTATGCAATAGAAGCACCAAAAACATAAACAAGATGAAACCAGGCTTCTCTAAAAAGTAGACAAAAAAGAGAAGAATCAGATCTTGGGAGTAACCATCGATGATTCTTATGCAATATTATTACCTAAATCTGAGTCATAAAGCAAATCAAAGATGTCTTGACTTTGTAAACCCAAGGGACCGATTGGATGATATATAAGATAAAGTGTATTAGTTATGAAGGGAGATAAGATATAGAGGGTGTATTATGTTTGGAGGATGGGTCTCATTGATGTGATATTTATAAAAGGGAGATTAAGAAGTCAAAAAAATGGTTTGGTAATATAAAAGAGGCATAAGGTGGGGTCCACTGTAAAATACAGAGAAAAACAAATCATTGTTTGAGGCGTATTAGCGTTCGCTAGCCTCAGACCTAACGAAAGTTAATACACCTCAAACAGTGATTTCATACACCTTCCCCTCCATATCTTTTGTTTAGAAAGTGATGTAAAATAATGGTTTGACAACATATATCTCTGTACATGCATATCACCCTTGTTTTGCAAGCAGCCAATCAGGGCCCAAGTTACAATGTACAGTGTTCCAGAAAGGAGAAGTCTTTGAAAACACGAAATCTTTTGGCGTACGACCTACCATGTTGCACATATAGTTTTGTATATCTTGTAATTGCAACCATATATATCATTCATATTGCCTCAGCATCTTGATTCCATAGATCTCAAAGACAACTAAAATTTCCTACAAGTACTTGGAAACTCTCCATAATGCACTAAACATTATTGCCTAGAGAAATGCATTGCAGCACTATTACATGGCAAAGACAAGAGAGTCATAATGTCTATCAGGGGAAAACTGAAAAGAATGCATTCTGCTAAGAACAGGAACTCGCATAATGATAAGATTGCGGGAATAGGACTAAAGCAGTAGTAAAGAACCCGAGAGTAGGAAATACCTGGCTGGCATAGGGTCCCAAACTTTTGGCGAAGCTAGAATAATACTCCACCATGACTTCTTACTTTGATTAGACGGAACACTTTCTTCATTACTAGTATTTTCATCCCCAGATTTTTCAGCAACCATGGGTAGGACGGAGTTCGCTCCAAGAAGAGAAGATAAAGAGTAGGAAAAACCTTTAACTTGCTCAATCATAGCACCAGCTTGCTTCAATTCTCCAAATCTCATAACAATACCATCTACAGGACTGACCTATGATCACAATGAGAATAACATGATCAAGAAAATAAAAAAAACAACACTAGTTTGATGAGTATGCAGCATATACACAATAGTGGTTACCAGTTACCAGACATCGTGGATCAGGATCTATCGGCCTAGATCCTTTCCTTAGTTTGCGAACAAAGAAGTTGCGCAAAGAAGCATAGTTCTCCAAAGGCAAATCCACCTCTTCCAGATCTACATACCAAACATGGGCATATATAATTCATTTCTCAGCAATTAGCTTCAGTTATTAACCTTTAGTATAAATTGGCTGCTGGCTTTAAAACAAGCGACGCCGACGCCTCATCGAGATAATGGTGGTACTTGTCAATTTAAAGATAGTAGCCATACTTGAGTGGAATGCCCTCGCCCATCCTTTATAGACATGAGGACGCAACCAAACAGGAAGTTCCTGTAAATTAATGTTGAATGAGAAAATGATTCTAAACCTCTATGGTTAAACAAAAAAGGGGGGAAAGAAAGTAAGCATATGCCGAACAAAATTGTTGTATTAACTCAAAAGCAGATCTCTCACCACACCCATCAATGATCCCCAGATCCGTGAAATGGTACGCAACGGAAGCATCCTCAAGAATGATGCCTGAATTGGTCAAGCATGAAAATAAGAATCAGAAGTACAATTTTTTCATATATAGATGAAACAATTAAAGAAAAAGTGCTGCAAGATTTGAGAGAATGGTATAGACAAATTACTTTTACATCAGGATGGAACTCTATTTCAATCCCTTTTTCTCTTGCCTCTTCAACCTATGACAAAAAATATTTAAGTTGAACAAGCAAATAAAGCAAAGAAAATAGCCAATAAAAATATACCCAAGTGACAATTTCATGAGCCTCACTCAATGAAAGTATACTTCATGAATTCCAGACGGGAAAAATGAATCAAAACCACACAATAGAGAAATTTCACCAAGCCTGGTAAATTGTGAAGACCATTTTTTTTTTCCTCGATTCAACGAAGTATCTTCCAGAGTATTCGTCTTAGTAAACCCCATTCCAGTGGACTTTTTTTTTTTTTTTTCAAGGGTCAGATTTCACCTTCCAGGTTTCTACTACTCCTAGCCAACTCGACCATATCATCTTACAATCAGACTAGATTTCAAGTCAAGGTAAAATACAGTACTTCTAATGCCTCACACCCAAATTTGTCGGCAGTCAACCGACTCAACCGAATGCCGAAAAGGGTGAAGCGGGTGGTGAGTAATAAACCTCAATCTCCAATCTCCAACTCCCACCCTTCAATTCAAGAAAAAAAATAACATAATGCATAGAAATAGCAAATATCAATTTCATTGAGCAATATCAAGCTAAAAACTCAGCAATTCAAAATAACAAAGACCCGAGCGATTCAGAACCCAATAACGATAATAATTGGCAGGTAAACTTCCAGCGCTTCACAAGGAATTGAAGAATAACCATTACAAGCATGGGATATATGAATCGAGATGGAATACCATTTACAAACAAGTACTACCTTCTTGTCCTCATAGAGCCGGCGGGCATGAAGAGCACCAAGCATAAGAATGGTGGCCATTGTAGCCCCAGGAACCAGGAACGAATTTCCTGAAGAAGAAGAAACGCAACCCAGAAACAGAAAACAAACCCTCAATTCATTGAAACCCTAAACAGCAAACTTCAAGCAATAATTGCAGAGAATGAATGAAGAGAGACTGTGTGAGAGAGAAATAGACCATCGGAACTTCTACCAGCGCCATTGTTGATGGAGGCTTTAGCGGAAGCACTGAGCTTGTTGAGGAAGGAACCGAAGTGGCGATACGCTTGAACATGGTTTATCTTATAAGCTCCGGCTAGACGTAGCGGAAACCCCAGTGTCCGGTGAACCCTGAACTTCATCTTTCGGCTGCGTTGGCTATAGAGTACGGACCTCCGGTCACCGGCGACAACAGTGGGCCTCCGTCACTGTGGGGCACAGAGCCGTGCTCGCGGCCGCCCCCTAATTTACTCTACTGGCTCTTGCATATACTGATCAGTCGGTGTGACTTCATTTTAAGGATTGTCGACTTATTTTTCGATCACTTTTTTTTTTTAGAAAATATTTAGATCTTTAATTATTGTTAATCTAAAGATCGTGAAAAATAAAAAGTTCACACTCTCTTTAAAAAAAAAAAGCTCACTCTCTGACTGTATAATTGATATTCTTTTGTGCTGGCAAAACCGCCCGTTTTGAAAGAAGATCGTTCAGCACTCACTGATCACATTCGCATATTTTTCAAAATAATGTATTATAAATATACGTATTATAATGTACGTTTGCTTATACACTTTATAAATATATGTCTAGGATTAATCGTAAATTAAATAAATTTATTTATTTGGAGCTCGATTCAAACTCTCGTTAGATTCGTAATTGTCGTGGGATAAGTACACCAAAAATGATATCACGAACTTGCAAGAGATGATGTTCCAGCACTTTGGGCGTTTGAATTTAGCATTTAGTTGTCAGATTTCATCCTTTTGTCATGTGTTGAAGAACTAGGGGTATAGATAAGACCATACAACTCGAACTCGACTCGTGATTCCACTCAAAAAAAGATCAAAAAGCTCGACTCGAGCTCAACCTTTAAAAGCTTAAGCTCGATAAAAAAACTCGCTAACCTAACAAGACAAATAAGCTAACGAGTTTTTAATTTTTTTATAATTATATATTATCAAATAGTATTACTTAAATATATAAAATTTTATCAAGATATTATAACAAGTAAAAATAAATAAAAAAACGCATTAAAATCCTATTTTGAACTCGATATAGTGCTTGTCGAATCTATCGAACCAAACTTTAACCTTATCTCTATAAGCTCATTAAGCTCGAAGTCTAACTCGAGCTCAAGGTCAGACTCGTTAAAATTAAACAAGCTTAATTCGCTTATAAAAATATTCGACTTGACTTAACTAGTTCACACCAATAGCAACATCACGAAGGAATTGTACTGAGAGCTTAGAATGGGTTTCCCCAACACATGCCTGATTTATCATGTGCGCAGTAAGCAACATGAAGATCAAAATCTTAATATCCAAGATAGTAATCCATAATTCAAAATCTTCAGTTTGTTTCATCAAACAGAGTAACAATGATTGAAAAAACACTAGCGATATCGGCGAAGAGAGAGAGTGTTGTTCCTCTTCCAGGTGGCCCGACGAGAGGGTCGGTTCTTGTGGTGACGATGCCCCTTCCCACGCAGACCTCTGTACTTCTTTCCAGCAGAAGTGAGACCACGGAGCTCCCTGTGCTTGTGAACAGGGTTGCAGATCCAATTGATCCTCGGGTCATTTCTTACGGCATTATGGGCTGTATCAATCAGGATCACTTCAAAGTACTTGTATGTTGAGTCCTACATAACAGGAAACGGCAACGTTTTAAGAAAATATATACCACTCTATTCTAGACCCGTCTAAGGTTTGGAACCGAAACCGAAAACCGACGGTTTGGAACCGCAATCGTTGGCCACGGTTCCCGATTCCTCAGTTTCTAATTCCACGGTTCTCGGTTCTCGGTTCCGGTTCTTCAAATTACAAAAGCGGGAATTGGCTGCTTTGAACCGCGGTTGACCACGGTTTCTGGTTCCATGATTTTCGGTTCGCTGTTCCGTTGATCACGGTTTTCGGTTCCTCAGTTTCCAGTACCACGGTTCTCAGTTCCGGTTCTTCAAATCACAGAAGCGGGAACCGGCTGTTTTGAACTGCGGTTGACCACAGTTCCCCGTTCCATGGTTTTCCATTCGCTGTTCTGTTAACCACGGTTCCCGGTTCCTCAGTTTCCAGTTCCACGGTTCTTGATTCCGGTTCTTCAAATTACAAAAGCAGGAATCGACTATTTTGAACCGCGGTTAACCACGATTCCCGATTCCATGGTTTTCGATTCACTATTCCGATTCTTCAATTTATAGAACTGAAAACCGACGATTTTAACCACCGTTGATTCTAACTGACGGTTCTAACTCCAATTTTTTTATTTGGTTTTTGTTATTTATCGGTTGTCAAAACTTATTAGGATTAATTATTATAGACAAACGAAATTATGGTATGAAGTTATAGTCATTGAAAACCAATGTGTGACAAATAATTTGTGAGAATCTCACAAACCTACTAATAAAGAAAAAAAGTTATATTACATATAATATAAGGAAGGTATATAAATAAATATAATATAAAATTTTTAATCATTAATTTTAAAATCTAACATTTTTTCTTTAAAATAAATTAGTTTTTATTAATTATATTAATTAAATAAGTGAATACGAGATTAATTAATATGTATATACGTAAAATTATAATTTTATGTCATAACCAAATTTTTTTAATTATTTCTATAAAATTTTATTAAGAACCATTTTGTAATCATGATACCAGAGGTTCAAAACCGTAATGGGAACCGTAACCAGCGGTTTTAGAACCATATGGAACCGTATGGTTCAAGATTTCGATTCTCCCATTTGGTGAAACCGTAACCAGCACTTGCGGCACTTCCAGAACCGTGATCAACCATATTGTATTCAGCAGGAAAGAAAAGAGAAACACTACCAGACTAAAAAATTTTACCTCATTGATCCAGTAAGAGTTGAGAACCCTTAGTCCACCAAGCTTCCGACCAGCACGTTCTTCAGCAACAGACCTCTTGCTGCGCTGGAACTTCAGTTGAGTAACACCCTGATTTGTGGGCTTCCCATAAACAATACCCTTTGGAACTGGCCTCTTACGACCTCCACGTCTAACACGCACACGATAAATCACAAAGCCCTGTTTAGCAAAACGGTATCATTAGGTCCTCTCTCGATACAATAACAAAACGAATTCTATATATCGAGTCGCACATCCTCAATACTACGATTAAAGTAATGTACTCAATACACAAATGCAGAACACTCAACACACAAAGATCTCCCCATTTCAATCATAATAATAACAATACTAAGGCTGCTTTTGATTTCCGGATTGAAAAATAAGAGATAAGTAATGATAAGGAATAAGGTCATGCATAAGGATGAAATAGTGGGTTGAATTTCTAATCCACGGGATATTTTTTTTTAACCAGCATCGACCACCGTCTACCGATGACCGATCGCTGGAATCCGGCCGAAATCCACGATGGTCAACATCGTTTGCCACCACGCCCCATGGTATTACATATCCCATATTTTTGTGGGATATGAGACATATGAGATAAGCTATCACATATGCTAATGGTTGAACCAAACATGGGATATGTCAACATGTGAGATTTATTTTTCGATCTCACATGCCTTATCCTTAAATCAAACATGGCCTAAAATGATAGCAAGAGAACTCTCTCTTCAATGGAGAAGAGTGAAAACACTACTATCCATCAGATGTTATGATAATACAAATATCCTCATGGAGTACAAAGCAGAAAATTTAATTAACAGACTTTTGAAAGAGGTGACCCCGGCAACGATATCTACACCTGCTTCCACATTCTATTCCGAGGAGGAATTTTCAAGCACGAGCACAAAAACCCAATCCTATGAAAGATGCTAACTCCATCAATTTACATCAACGAGAAGCAATATGCTACAAAAATGGATACCGGACTCCAGATTCTCCCCATTTCAGCTCTATTTCGTCTAATGCCAATCAAAGATAAACGCTAGCTGGGAACGTGTGAACTGAGAATTTCAATTTTTTTTGAAAATTCAAATAAAAACTTAGAAAAATGGATTTGCTCTCAGAGAATATTGAGTCAGAGAAAAATGAGAAGCACCCATTCACAGTGGTACAAGTAGCAGATATTACACTGTCAATATTAAGAGGAGCAACTGCTATTGATTTCTAACGTAGTGATCGACAAATTGCTTCATTGTTCATCAACTTCAATTATAAAGTCTTGTACCATCGCTTTCTGAGCACAAGCTAACAAATAGCACCGCAAAAAAGAAATTACAGCACCACGAATGCACAGCCACAATGCCAGGATCTATTTATGCGATCCAATCTCATAATCACGTGAAATGAAACAACCCACAACATACAAGTCTCACCCACATGTACAACCTATTGAAATGATACCCAGATACAGAATCATAGAACTGCAATCCATAATCCTGGCCCAAAATTAATCAACTACATTGACATATTCAACTTTCATCACTAGCCCCAGCTCCCATCACACCATCCATTCGATGAAATGCAAAAAGAAAATGCATATTTTCATAAATCGATACAGAAACAAGTAGAATCTCCAACATTATTCATATACAAATGCCAAGTTTATCAATAAAAGCACATTGAAACTCTCCAACGGCCAATCCAATTAAAAGATATCTTTTGGATAATTTCTTCACATTGAAACTCTCCAAGGTCAATCCACATGTACAGCCTATTGAAATGGTACCCAGATACAGAATCATAGAGCTGCAACTCCTGGACCAAAATTCATCAACTACATTGACATATTCAATTTTCATCACTAGCCCCGGTTCCCATCACACCATCCATTCAATGAAATGCCAAAAGAAAATGTACATTTCGCATAAATCAACACTGAAAAGATCTTTCTTCGCAAAAAAACCAATACATCAGACAACCCGTGAAGATTTATCACACAAATTCGAACCTGTTTAGCCTTGTAGCCAAGGCGACGAGCCTTGTCGGGTCGAGTTGGGTGGGTGATACGGACAATGGAAGGAAGCTGACGGTATTCCCAGCAGCGAACCCTCTGGATGAACCTCATCACATCCGATTGTTTCTTCCTCCATAGCTCCGACACGTACTTGTAAGCACCTGCAAGGAAACAAAAAATCTTAAGTCACCGGAGCTGAAAATGGAATGGAACAGAGAACTGGTTTGCATGGCTTGAGATCTAAACAAATAGCCATTGGAGAAGAAGACGATGAAGGAGATGAGAGGAGAAACAGATACCCATGGCAGGCTGCTGCTGGTGCGACTAGGGTTTCGGCGAAAATGGGAGTTTGCTGATATCTTCAGTCTTCTTTAAATGAAGGGCTTGGGCCTTTTTCTGAGGCCCGTATGATTGATTGGGCTCTACTGTGTTGGACCGAGTTTTACCTTTCCTTTTTCCATTTTTGTAAAAATTTTGTTTTATTGAATTTGGAATTTTAGAAAAATATAATGTTTTTATTTTTTAAAATTCCTAAAATACAGTAAAATCTAAATTAATTACAAAATTACGTGTCTTGAAGTCGTCATTACAAAAGACGACTTCTTTGTAAGAAATTACAAAGAAGTCGTCTTTTCAAAAGACGACTTCCCTTTTCCTTTCTCTTTCCTAGAACACTTTTTCAATTTATTACCCCACCTCTTCTTTTTTCCTAAAACACTTTCTCAATTTATTACCCCACCTCTTCCTCTTTTCTAAAACACATCCATCCCTTCTCATTCTCCTTCCCACTTATGATTCCTCCCCCTTCTATGTTTCTTGTTTTGTAAAAAAATTATAAATTAATTAATATTTAAAATTTTATATTTAAATCTTTGTTGCTTGTT
>JAOWBR010190673.1:0-19048 GCA_028571145.1 Dionaea muscipula | reverse complement strand
AGATCCATATCCCATGTCCAAAAATAGGGCATACGAGCCTCTTAATAGGGCATACAAGCCGCCGATACAAAACAATGGAAATCATCATCTCAAAGTAAATGGTTTTCGATCAAAACCATTTCATATATAAATCATGAGAAAACATTGAGAAATACTGACCATTCATGTACCAAAGTCCGTACATCAACTCACCTGAGCAAAGAATGATCAAACCTTAACAAGAATCCGCTCAACCAAACACGAGTCGCTTAACCACGGTCCCTGGTACAAAATCATCGATAAATGTCTCAAAAACGACAACCGGCAAGACTACCAAACACACCCTATGAAAACCATCAAACTTCACAAGCTATGCCTTAAAGACCCTCAAAGACGGCCTAGGATCGATCCCCGACCCTCTCAAATTGAGACTAAAGGAATCAGAAAACAATCGGACAAAACATCCCAACCACAACTCCTAGGGTCGGATATCCGGTCACCATAATCCGGATATTCGCCCATCGTGTGCATCCGGAGGCAGAAACTGCCCCAAGGGGTTCGGATATCCGCTGAGCCTAGCCGGATATCTGGCCCTGCATTCTGTAGAAGATCTGCAGAATTCAATCGCACGAACCTCAACCAAAACCAAATCAAAACTCAACCAAAACACATCCAACACACCACAAAGCATGCACCAAAACATGCTACATCGTCTAGGATCATCAACACACCCTAAATCACAAAATCACCCTATCAAAAATCAATCCAAGCACTTAAACTAGAAAACAAAAAGGAAACACCATAAATCTCAAACAACTCATTAAAAAAATCATCTTCAAGACCACAAACAAGTGTTAAATGGAGAACCAAACCATGCCAAACCAACACCTTCAACAAACACATGCCAAGCTTAAATCTTCCTTCATGAAAACCACCTCTAAGCCATGAAACAATGGAAAACCATAAACTAGACATGAGATTACCTCAAGAACAGCCAAGAAGAAGAACTTCAAAGCTTCCTAGAGCTGCCAAGAGGATCTCCAAGCAAAATCCAAGCCAAAATCAAGCCTAGCCTCCAAAGAAAAATGGTGAGCTCCCTTGAAACTCCTTCTTCTTTCCTTCTCTTCTCTTCTCCTCTTCTCTTCTTCTTTCCCTTTTATCTTCATGTAAGGGAGGAAAAAAATAGGGTTGGGATTCACCCCCAACCAAAGGCCAATAACACAATAAACCACTCCAACACTCCACCCTCCTAATTAATGTTTATTCCTTAAAGTTAAACAAAGTGGCTACTCTCTAATCCTCTGACTATCCTAAATTCTCATATCACACGTGCACACTAATCCTAAACGCCTCAAACTCATCACCAAAAATCACAAAATTAAATCATGATCACAACGAACCCAAATTCAAAATCTCAAAAACCATCATCTCACAAACCGACTAACCTAGAAAAATCGATGCAATCCACATACATCAATATGGTACTTGTTGGCCATGTCTTATCATCCCAGTCGTGTCGGTATAATCAAATCGATCGCACGAAGTGCTATGCAAAATATAGCCGAACGGACATATAAAATCCAAAAGCACTATTCACGTAAAACATTATTCACCGAAAATACGAAAAAATCTCTAACATGATAAATCAAACATAAATAGCCATAAATCAATATAAAAATGATCATAAACTCACGGGGGATAAAAAGGAATGTTATGATTGATTGTATAGGTTTTGATGATGTTGTGATGTGATTTGATTATTTAGATAATTGAATATTAGATTGAAAGGTTGCATATAACAACTTAAATAGGTTAGGGTATGAAGGAACAGCCAAGGCGGAAACAGTCGAGGTTGGAGTAGCCAAGGCAGAAACAGTCGAGGTAGAAGCAGTTGACACCGAGGCAGTCAAGGTAGAAGCAGTTGACATCGAGGCAGTCGAGGTAGAAGCAGCTGACACTGAGGCAGTCGAGGTAGAGCCAGTCGAGGCTGGACCAATTGAGGTAGAAGCAGCAGACACTAAGGCAGTCGAGGTAGAACCAGTCAAGGCAAGACTAGTCGAGGTAAAAACAGACTACACAAATACACTTGAGGCAAGACCAGTCGAGATAAAAGCAGTCTACACAAGACCAGTTGAGGCAAGACCAGTCGAGGTAGAAGCAGTCTACACAAGACCAGCCAAGGTAGAGTCAGCCTTGTCAGAAACAGTCTTGTCAAAATCAGTCGAGACTAACCAGCTGAGTTAGACCAGTCTAGGACATGTAGCTGAGATAGACAAGCCAAGTCAGAAGCTGAGTCAGCATGTCAGATGTCAGAATCAACCATGCACTGGACGTAAAATCCTCAAATATTAAATTCTAATAATTTGAATTTAATTCAAATCGTTAGGAGACGTTAAAGATAATTAAAAGAAGACAAAGATCACGGGATACTGAATGATGCAAAAAGGCAAGTCATTTTTTTAAAAAAGGTAATGTTAGAGATATGGAAACCTTAGTTCAGCAAGAAAGGTTTGGACAACATTCAAGAAAAAAGAAAGAAGACCAAAACAAGATCCACCTTTTACGAGATTTCCAGAAAATTCAAAGGAAAGAAGAAGATCATCTTCAATGGTTCTTCAACGGGTATATTTTCCAAAGAGAGGATAAATACAAGGATAAATACTCGGGGTCATGAAGAAGGAAGATAACTTTTGAATAGCCTGCATACAATCTTGAGCTTTAAAGAATCATCCAGCATTCTCAACCTAAAGAATACATCGAGCAAACCCTAATCTAAAAAGTAATACTCAAAAAGCCTCAAAAAATCACTACTCAGTGATTTATACATCAGCACAAGACATATTCTTATTGATCAGCGAAGTGGGAAGCCACAAAGGACTGAAGAGATCAGTGAAGCAGTTGATTGTGAAGGAACTGCGAGATTAGTGAAGCAACTGGAAGTTGTGAAGGATCAAAGCAGTTGAAGCACTCAAGGTTGCGAAGGACTGAAGCAGTTGAAATAACTACACGTTGTGAAGGAACTGACAGTGTTATAAGCAGCTGAAGATTGAGTTCGGAGGAGCAGTGTGTGGTTTTTTCAGTCAAGTTGTTGGTTGCACACTATTGTATTGGTATCAAATACATAGTGGATTTCTCCTATATCACAGGGAGAAGAGAAGAGTAGCGGATTACACCACCGTGAACCTCTATAATTCTGCGTGTCATTTACTATTTAGCATTGCATTCCTCACACACATATCATTAAGATTAAAACAAAGAGTATTTAAACAGATTTGAAAACTGATTAAAAGGGGCTATAGAAATAGATTTCGCTGCATACTCTCTTAGAGTTTGAAAAAATTTTAGAAACCTATAAGTTCATTCACCCCCCTCTGAACTTGTAAAGCCACCTTTTGAGACCAACAAGGAAAAAGTCTAAAGTTGTCTCGGGACAAGTAGTCGACCACTTGAGTCACCACTGGTCGACCACCATGTGTCAACCAGAAATAGTGCAGTTTCATTGTCACCAGTCGACCACTTGAGAATGAACCGGTCGACCGGTCAACGATTCTATAGAAAATGCAGGTTGTTTTCTATGCACGAATTCTAAGCTAATTCGACCAAACCTCAACTCCAGCAGCTCAAAAACCTTATAGACAATAAGCCAAACATGTAAAAACCTTTTCCATATGCTTTTAACCCCAATTACACAAGTTGGCTATATAGACGAACATGAATTCTATGATTTCCTAACCTAGAATTCCTTTAACATGCTCACACTGTTCTAACCTCAATTCAAACATTATCAATAGATCAAACACATCAAAAATACCTTCTCACACATGTCCAAATTATACTCATTTAGATTTAACATCAAAAGCTAGAATTAGCTATCAAGAAGATCAAGATTTGTATCATGCCTCATGTAAAACATTCTTAACTAATTCCTATTGTCATTAATTCAGCAAAATAAGACCATAATCTCACCTTAACAAGCTAAAATAGATGTCTTTGATCCTTCTTGACAATCTCCAATGCACGCCAAGAGAAATAACCAAAGTCTAGAGAAAAATCTAGAACAACCAAACTCTGTTTTTTTTTTCCGTTCCCACTCTTTCCCTTCTTGTCGGTTCCTTTTCCTTTCTCTTCTTTGTCAGATTCCCCCTTCCTTTCTTCTACTTAGGAAGCCATTTGGTGAATGAACAAGCCTAGATGAGGTGGAGGCAGCAATGTAAGTCCCTTAGCAAATCTAGAGAATTAACCTTATCCACCAAATCCACTTGCTTGGATAATTATCCCAAGTCTTTGGTCAACAAAAATGGCTTTCTATTCTACCTCTACTCATCCATACGTGAGGCTACTTAACTCAAGAAGGAAAACCCTTTGCTTATCTAGCAAGACTACTAACATATCTACCTTGTTCTATTAACAACTAATATAAACTAGCTTTCACCGAAGTCGTACCACCGTGTCCAACTTTAATGCCCAAGTCTCTAAATCATGTCAAGATGGTAGTTCATGTTCTTTATTTTCCGAGACGATCACAATGGTATCAAAATTATAAAAATTCAAAGCCTTTTGCTCAAAACGTCCCATATACAAACTACTACTATGATTAAAATAATAATAAAATAATATTAATGTTCTCACAGAAATTAAAATAAGCACACGGATATAACACCTGCAGCATAAAGGATGCAATAGATACTCTGAGCTCCGCTGCACACTCAATCCTCCTCAGAATCTTCTCAACATCTATCTGCCAATTCCCATCCTCAACTACATCTCCTGATCCTATGAACTTAGGGGGACAGGTATTCAAGAACCTCTTAAATAGCCTGCCCTGTACCTCCTTAGGATGAGGTGCAAGGATAGCCACTCTGGTAACAGGCACCACAGGTGGGACCTATTCCACCCTCTCCTCAACACCAGGATCAGCAGCTTGTTCCTGTTGCTCCTCATCTACTAGGGGTAGTCCAAGTGCAGCCACAAACCTCTGATACATACGGAAGGGCTCACGCTCCTCCCTTGTCATTAACTGAAACTGTTGCAACTCAGCATACTCCTCTGGAGCAAGTGTCACAACACCCACTCCTCCAGCACCTCCCACTGGAGACATAACTTCCTTCCGCTGCTCACAAGGGTCAGTTGTTGTCCCCTTACCCCGTCCAGCCGGGACTCTCGGTGGCAAATGGTGATTGGCGGTAAACGATGCCGAATTCTCACCAGTACGTCTAGTCTAAACCATTTTAGCTCTACTGAAATCAAAGTTCAGTACATACTCTAATCAAAATCTGAAGCACATATGATGGAAAAATTAAACGAGAACGTACCTAGCGGATGTCGGAAGGCAGACCTCTTTTCTAAGAACCATAAACATGCATCATATAAAATTTCTAACATGCATTCATGCACAGTTCACTTATCATGTCTTCACTAAGTCAAAAATGATTCACATCTAAATCCCACATGAGATTAGAAGCTAGGCTTTGATACCACAGCTGTCACACCCTACCCTGGGTGAGATCGGCACGTGTCCCGTAGAGGTCATCCACGTGCCACATAAGCCTAAACCATAACCCAACCAATGGGATATAAGCCATAATCCAAAGTATAAAGAAAAACCAATTACGCAGAAGATAATCAAAACCCACGATGGGGAAATAACGGGTTCAAACCCCATATCGGGAACAAGCCAAATCCACAAAGGGTAACATACGGCAAAACCCATGAAGGGTAATGATATAAGGCAAAACCTATGAAGGGGACATGCCACACCTCCTCCTTACTGCTGCCTTTAGCCTAGATCACCTAAGAAGCAAAGCAAAATGAGAGGGGGAGAGGGAGTAGAGAGATTACGTGAGATGGAGAAAAAAAGGGGAGATAGGCGGCTGTTAGAGGAAGAAATAGAAAATAGGGTTTCTAGGTCTTCCGAAAAGATAGAATTAAAGTTGGGCCTAAAATCAACCCAAGACCAAAAAATAATTCCCTATGCGGGTTTCAAACCCATAACAACGCATACTAAACCCTTCCTCTTAACCACCAAGCTAGTCCGGTTTACTTGTCAAGTAACGGACCGGTTTAAAAAAGCAAACACGGGTTGTTAAATCATTCCCCCTTAAAGGAATTTCTTCCTCGAAATTCGAAACAACAAAACTCAAAAGTCAAAGCAAAAACATACCTCAAAACTAGTGCGGGTACCTCTTGCGCATATCATCCTCGTGCTCCCAAGTGACTTCCTCAACGGTATGATTCCGCCATAAAACCTTGTCCAACGGAACGATATTATTCCGAAGCACCTTATCCCTACGATCCAGAATCACCATAAGCTGCTCCTCATAGGTCATGGCATCCCTTACATGCAGTGGCTCAAAATCAATTACATGGGTCAGACTATGCACATAATTCCTCAACATGGAGACATGGAAAACATCATGCACCCGTGCAAACAAGGTGCCAAGACTAACCGATAAGAAACAACACTAACTCTAACAAGCACCTCAAAAGGTCTAATAAAACTAGGACTAAGCTTCCCCTTTCTTCCAAAACGGATCGTACCTTGCCCTGGAAATAACTTGAGGAGAACCTTATCACCAACCTGAAACTCAAGATCTTTGTGCCGGTTATCTGCATAACTCTTCTGGCAACTCTGAGCAGTCAATAGCCTCTCTTAAATCAGTGCTATCTTCTGACTAGTATTTCGACCAACTCTAGCCTAAGCAGCTATCTCTCACCAACCACATACCAATAGCTCGAGCATCTACAACTCCTACCATGAAATGTCTCATACGGAGCCATATCAATGCTGGAGTGGTGACTATTATTATACGAGAACTCCATCAGAGGTAACTAGTCGTCCCAGTTCCCCTTTCACTCCAGGGCACAAGCATGCAACATATCCTTAAGTGTCTGAATTGTCCTCTTTGACTGATCATTTGTCTGCAGATGATATGTTGTACTGAAATTAAATTTCATCCCAAGTGCCTTATGGAGAGCATTTTAAAACTTGGAAATAAACTGTGGGTCACGATCGGAAACAATAATCATGGGAGTACCATGCAATCTGATGATCTCCCTCATATACAAACATGTTAAGCGCTCCAAAGAAAACATTACCTCGACAGGTAAAAAGTGTACTGACTTCGTGAGTCGGTCCACAATAACCAACATCGCATCCTGCCCATTCCGAGTGGTAGGCAACCTGATCACAAAATCCATGGTAATATTCTCCCACTTCCACTCAAGAATCGGCAAGGGCTAAAACATACCAGTGAGTCTCTGAAGCTCGATATTTACCTGTTGACAAACTAGACACTAAGTCACAAACTCTGCTATATGCTTCTCCATACCATGCCACCAGAAATGCTCTTTCAAGTCCCTATACATCTTGGTAGCTCCTAGATGAACATTAAACTAAGAGTTGTGCTCCTCTGTTAACAACCCAGTGTTGACACCTGGGCGTGGGGAGCGCGAACGGTCAGGGCGTAGAGCCCCAGGACGAACACAATTTAGGGCGTAATTTGGGTTCAACTCTAAAGCTGGTAACGGCCGGAGAGGGGGGACTTTAGGCCGTTAGGACGTCGAGGAAAAAGGAAGTTGTACCCCAAGGCATGACCCACGATGGGTACGTGGGATAGAAATGGCCGCGTATTTGGACGTTATTGGAGACGGTTGAGCAACTGACCATGACTGAGAGCGCAGGACGGGCTGGAAGGCAGAGGTCTCAAAGACAGTCAAAGCCACGATTAGAGGAAGTTTATCCACGATCTCATCATGGGTAGTTATGGAACTGACAATGTAACCGTCCCGGGGATTAGTATAAATGTAGCCAAGCCCCGACTTTTGTAGCATCATCAATCATATCAATCAAATCTCTTTTTACAACATTTATCTTCTTCGTTATCCGTAGCCATTAGAGTAGCTTAGTGTAGAAACCGAACCCATTTCGATTACCCGGCATAGAGTGGATTCCTTTTCCGGAACCCGATTCCGGCGATCGCTGGAGCACAACTAGCCAACAATCTTTGGTAACATCAACAATATGTGTTTTTGGTTATGATTAAATGCAATTATATGTCGGTGGGCGCATGTAAACGTGCAAATAGACAAATAGGTGGGTATATATATGCATATGCAATTAAACAGATACGTGGGTATATATATGTATATGCAATTAGACAGATATGTGGTTTTGTTTGCTAATATGTGGATCAAGTTGAGTGTCGGGATCAAGTCACAGCGGGATAGAATTTCAAAGAAAGTTCCTCGTGGTAATCTTGGGGTGCGAACAGGCTAAGGTAGTTCTAATGTGAATCTGGTCGATCTGCGACGGAACCCGCTCGAGATTGAATACTCAAGATCTCTTTCAAACGGCTTGGATGAAATCCTCGACCCAACAACAACCAAACGACATGAAGCTTAATATTCGGCTTGACCCGACAACTAATTGAGTTGGAGTGAACCTAGGAATTAAATACGCCACAAACGAGTGCGACAACTCGAATGATAAGTCGGTGGTGTTCGCTCAGATTCCCTCTGATTGAACATAATCCCAAAGGAACCAAAAAAGAGAATTTTCTCTCTCTAAAATGTTCAAAACGTCATTCGTCCTTTTTACAAAACCTTAAAAATCTTTAAATAGGCGACCATCCAAATGATTAAAAACAAAATACAAAAAATAAAATCAGACGCTTAAATAGGTGCCTGTTGAACGTATAGAAGAACATGCGTCTGTAAAGGCGCCTCTCCAATGCCTGAACGACCACAAATTAAAATTAGCACATGTGACCCCGTGTACCTCGACAGGCGCCTGTTGGGATACTTGTCTGGCTGAATAGGCGCATGTTGAGGCACTTGCCGAGGGCAGTAACAATGCAGGCAACTCACGTAACGCAGACATTGCACTGACACCTCCGCTAGGGTCAGATGCCAAAATGTCGGATCGTCATCTTGAAATGTACAACGTACAAGAACAAGCTAACATACCTCGAACCAACCCGAACATGGAATCTCGGATTGTTTTCGCCCGAGCTCGTGGAATCGATCCTATAGGAACCCGACCTAGCTCCTCATTGTCCATCCTTGAGCCAGCTGGGATCATATCATCCTCCTCCTCTTGAAAATGATTTTCCCTCAATTCGAACATGTGACGTGCAGGGAACAAACACAAATTAGGAATAAGGAAAACAAAACGCATGTGACATGTACCCAACATAACCAAATTATAGATGAAGCCTCAGGATGGCACTAAGACATGACGACAATTAAATACATGCATCCTTCCGCCGGGATAAAAAACCTAATGGACCAAAAACAAATAGGTGCAGAACATAGGTTAAACATGACATAGCTAAACCCAAAACCAAAGCAACACAAACAATCATAAAAACGACAAACACATCAGAGACTTTATCAAAAATAATAAACTTAAACGGAAAGGGAACTTTTATGGAATTAAAGCCCTTCACATTCCACCGATAGTAGTTGGCTAGCCCGTGGAAATTTTGTGCACCACCTATAATTGATGGACCAAGCCATTCTTAAAACATACACAACTGGTCTTCATCAATCCGGGGTTCCTGTGTACCGTCAGCATAGTCTAGGCAAACAAGTTCATCAGTAGAAAAAGCGCAATTACCCAAACTAGCAAACAAAGACTCTTGACGAAACATAGCCAAATTAGTACACAAACGACCCACGTGCTCAACTAACTCACTGCGATACCCAAATGAATAATCAACATATCCTAAAGCAAGACTCACACGAAAAGCACGCAGGGTGTTGTTCGGTAAACATATTAATGAACTCGGAGATATAACTAAGCCAAGCAAATTCAAATCAGTCCCCAAATGCGCTTGGTGCCCCTTCAACTTAACATTGCACGCAAATTTATTATCAACACATCTCTTAGCAAGCTTTCCAACAGAAGGAAACAAATCATAATCCAACAAATGCAAGAAAATACTAGAAGAATTGGACAAGCCAAACGGCACAACCAACCTATCTAATAGTTCATAATTCACTTTAAATGCTAACTTCCAACTACTCCTACCATTCAATACAGATTCAGGTTCAGGTAACAAAGATGCATCATGTCACTCAATAAGAATATCATCTAAGCTAGGAATGGAAGGGCGACATCTTACCGAAAGACTACAGTTAAACTGACACCCATCGCTAAAAGTACATACCTCACCCTCCTTAGAAGTCAACAAAACTAGAGTCACACAGGAACCTTTAATCTTACTAACATAACCCTCATCCCGACTACGCGATTCTTTTGCCTCTTTCGGGTCGACATCCTCATGAACCTGTGACAAAGAAACAACAAAACTAGGCAAAATAAGGTTAAAAACGTCAGTATTTAAAATAATACTTCCTCCTCAATATTGGTTTTTTCCTCTTTCAATTCTTCTCTTTTTATTTCTCTCTCCTTTTACCTCATCGACGGAGCTATCTATAACCTTTTCTCTCAATTTTACCTCAGTCTCTAGCTCATTTTTTATTTTTCTTTTGGATTTCTAATTCACTCTTTTTCTTTTGATTTTCCATCTCATTTATTATCTTTTGATTTTCCCGCTCACTCCCTTCTTTTATATACAACCGGTCCTTACGAACTTGCTCATGAGCTAATGACATGAGTAATCGGTCGATTATTAAACACATAGGAAAATTTATTGGTGAAGCCATCATGCTTCACCTGGGTGTCATACTGCTACAGGCGTTCCAACAATAAATGCGCAGTTTGTATAGGAATAACATTACAAAGCACCTCGTGCTCATACTTCCCTATTTTAAAAGACACGGACACTTGTTTAATCACCTTTATTCCTCCACATTCATTTAACCCTTGTAACGTATAGGGCCTGTTTGATATCAGGATAAGTAATGGGGGATAGTATAAATTATCCGCAACTTTTTTTATCCCATGTTTGGTAAGGTAATTTGGACTACGGATACAAATCCTACCGGATTCATATCCCTCAAAAAATGGGGTATTGTGAGTAATGGCCTCCCCCTATTACTCGCAATACTAGACCTTGGATATGTGATTTGGACCTCTTCTAAAGATTTCTTCTTCCAACGATTTTAGCTTCCTCAACCTCAAGTTCGATTAGGGTTTTCGATTTCATCTTCCTCAAACCTCAATTTCATCTTCCTCAACCTCGAGTTCGCGATTAGGGTTCACGATTTCATCTTCCTCAATCTCGATTTCAGCTTCCTCAACCTCGACTTCGATTAGGGTTCGTTATTTCATCTTCCTCAACCTCGATTTCATCTTCTTCATCTTCATCTTCCTGCGATTAGGGTTCTTCGTTGTGCGATTTTTGTGTTTGATTTCCAGAAGAATTTTGGTCTTGAATTTAAGTCTTCGATTTCCTGAACAATTTTGGTGTTCGACTTCGGTCTTCAATTTCCAGTTTGATTTGTTCTTAGTTGTGCGATTTTGGTGTTCGATTAGGGTTCTTCGTTGTGTGATTTTTGTGCTTCGATTTTGTCTTGGATTTTGTCTTCCAGTTCAATTTCCGGTTCGATTTGTTCTTCGATTTCGTCTTTGATTTTGTTCGATTTTGGTGTTCAATTTGCTCTTCGATTTCGGTCTTCACAATACTTCTTTATATCCGGTCAAAATTAGTCCTGCAATCAAACACTCTAGAAAATAATACACCATTACTCCATATCTCCCATTATTATAATTCCTCCTTATATCCCTCATTACTTTATATCTCCCATTTTCCAATCGTGTAATCAAACACACCCATAAGGTTTAGGATGATCCAACGTGAGCAATCCTAACTTCTCCACCATTGTCAAACTATTAATATTGGCGCAACTCCCACCATCGATAATTACACTGCACACCTTATTTCGAATATAACACCTTGTATAAAACAACTTCTTTCTTTGGGTTGCTTCTTGCCCATCGTGTACATTCAAAGCTCTCCTAGCTACTAAGGGTAGTGTATCAGAAATGTCGCATTCATGCACCCTCTCGGGGTCCAGCTACTCCATCCATTCTTCTTACACCTACATGATGCAATCACCAAAATCCTACAGGCAATCACCAAAGTCCTAAGGGCCGAGTCTAAGAAGAGGTCCGGTCTAGAGAAAATCTGGATGGCTCAGGGGAGGAGTGACATGATTTGAATGGTGACTCCGGCTTGTGAGCAGACCTAAAACAGACGAATAAACTCGTTAGAGGGTATCCCGAAGTGTGGTCTTGGAAAAATTGCTCCGATGCTTAAGTCAGCATGTGAAATAAGCAATGAAACTCCCTAGCAGAAAGTGATCGACCAGGTTAGCCGGGCAAAGTGTGTCCGGGCAGAGCGGCCGGGCAAAGTGTTCCGGGCAAGGATGTGCGGGCAAAAAGTGTCCAGAATGAGAAATCCGGGAAGGGCTCCGAGTAGGGTTCTACTAGGAAGAGAGAAAAAGTAATAAATGCAAGAGAGAGAACATCCTTTGGTAGGTGAGGTGAAGGGGTATTTATAGGGGTTAAATAATTATAAAATTACTAAAATACCCCTGGTGAAAGTGGGCGGCCGAGCAGGGCTGGCCAGGCAGTCGATCGGACAAGGCTGGTCAGGTGGGGTTGACCGGGAAGCGTCGTCCGGGCAGGGTCGGTCGGGCAACCCCTTCCGGGTAGGGCCGTCCGGGCAGTCATAATACCCATCTTTTCCTACTCTCATGAGCTCGGGGCTGCTTAACTCGTCCTAATCCAAACCTATCCATCCGTTCATTAAGATTATTCGCCTGGATATTCTGTTCCTCTAACATTTTCAAAGTTAGATCAACTAAGAAAATAAATTCCTCGTGTTTTGCTCGTGTGTTTACACTCAAATGACTTTTACCCTCTAATGTACTCACACTCTCTTACCTTCTTTTCACTCTAAACTCTCTCAATCAGTTCCTGAGCTACAGGTTCAAAAACAAAGGATATCAAGATTAAAACACCACGACCAATCAAAGAACAAGAACCTGACAAGATCTGAAATGAACAATGGAGAAGGAATGAATAGAAGAATTAATAGTCAACAAATAGTCTTTTCAAGAATTTCAAGATCCTTGATTTTCTCCTTTTTTTTTTCTTCAACATTTCGATCCTGTTTTTTTTTTGCAATTGATCTTCTTTCTCTTTTGTTTTTTTCTTTTTTCTTTTTGTCCTATTTTTTCTCTATTGAGAATCGTTTTTTCCCTTTTTTATTGGGTTTTGTCGGATCGTTTTTTATAACGGTTGAAAACACTGTTGTCGTTTTGTGCGTGATAGTTACGTCAAGGTCTGTCTTGTCACGTCAATATCCTGTAACCTGTACAAGAAGAGTTTGTCAAAAAGCGTATGAGGCCATAGCTCAGGAATCTCTCTTCGATGCTAAAGCCTATTGGAGCTTGAGAAGATCACAAATCTCAAAGGAAAGTTCAAAGTTGAAATTTTTTGCTATTTTGTTAATGAATCATACCTTGAAAGTGGACGGGTATTTATAGGAGATCATTCTCCCTACTTGGTGGTTATGAAATATCCCTTTTACCCCTAGGGCCCAGCCCATTGAGCTTTTGGCCTGCCCATACCGACCTTTAGAGGCGATTCCTTGGATTCTATATGATGGCTGCCCACTGACCACTACCTGAGACCGCTGCCCGAACATACTCCTGGGCTCTACCTGTGATTAGGGCTGCTATATGGGCCTCTCTGGACAACTATACTAATTTGGCCTTGTCTCTCTTTGGTCCTAGGCGGCCCCTGACAAATCTTTTGGGCTTTGAATACTACTTTAAGTAATATAAAAATAGGGTTATTTTTTTTATCCTGTTATCACTTGTCCCCCTAGTTCCATGTGATGTACCTATGGTATCATCATGGAGCTGTAAGTAGATTCGTTCACCCTTTGTTTATCACCGGGCTCCGAACTCGTCTCCATTCTTCCGGATCATTTGTTGAATTTTTTTTCCGAATCAGTTGTTGAATTTTTTTTTTGAGCATGGTGTAGTAAAATCTGGTATCCGCGATCTCCGGGCTGGACTATCGTCTAGGTGGAAGAATTGTTCGACGGACTCAAAATGTCGACCTGCAGTTTCGAGAATCCTGGAGTGAAACCTACCCACGACCTGCGAGCTTGAGATTAGGCCGCTTTGACTGGCATGTGGAAGGGTTTAAGTGACGTTTTGGTCAATCTGCTCTAGTTTAACCAGAACTGGCTTGCTGGAGGGTCCGGTTCTTCCATGAAGCTTGCTGGGGAACCTTGGTGTCAATGGCCTGGGTCAAAGTTGCCCACTACCGTGACACGTGTCGTTTATCTGATGGTCGATGTGCGACCTTTCAAATTCCACTCTTGCCTATAAATACCTTCTCCTTTCACCCCTTCTTTTTCACCGTCTTCAGTAAAATTTTCAGGTCACAGCTCTCAATCGTGCCCAATCCGTAGACCGGTACTTGATCCAAACCTCTTTCCTTCTTGAATTAATTCGCAGATCCCTACTTGATGTGGTCCGCAAGTTTCCTTCTCTTCGCATATTGCTTTCTCTATACTATAGTTATGACAACTTCAAGTCTTGCTAAGTCCGCCTCTGAGTCAAATTCTATCTCAGATATCACAGCCTGACCACTTCCTCGTCTTGTAGAAGGGTGTGCATTCGGGCCTTGCGTGACTTCCCTAACTCGTGCGCATGTTGATGATGCTGCTATCACTTTTAAGATGTCCTTCACTATTTTTACCCTACTAGGCCGCTTTGAGACTTTCGTTGTTGAAGGTAGACTATATAGTCATCTAAAATAGCATGTCTCATTTCTCTAGTGCATCGCCTTAATGGCACTTCTACTTGAAGCTGTTAAGGTGCTTCTTCAATCATAGGAAGTGGTTCCTTAACTTCAACGGGAACTTCAGTGGGGGAGTCAACCAATGGTGCTGATTGATAAGTCATGAAATATGACTTATTTCGGCTCATTTATATAGTTCCTTGGCACTTTTACTTTGTGTTTTATATCTAGTTTAGCATGTTTTTAGTTTTCCGTACGATAATTATCGTTACGTTAAATAAGTGCTATGAAGTTTGATTAATGTTTATTTTACGTGATTTTATTTGATAATAATCTCGTGTTAAAATATTCCAGGTTGTTTTGAAGGGGATTATGTTTATCCATTAGAAAAAAAAGGTGGAGAAAAAGGAGAGCAAATCTGATTGGAATCTCAAAATATTCATCAGCCGCACAATGCTCCTGCTGAATAAAAAGGAGGCTGCTGTTCACACGTGAGGGGAGGCTGTGGACTTCATTTTCCAAACCCTAGAGCAGTCCTCTCTTTACACAGAGGAGAAAACAAGACACAGGCAGCAAGAGGCACGTGAGATCGCCCATCTGAAAGGAGGCGGCTGCTTCTGATTCGGGGCACCAGCGAGATCGCCCTGAACAGCCGTGCCTCCACCTGCGAGCACCGTGAGCAGCCCAGGCAGCAGCCCGGTGGAGATCTGAGCGGCCGCGATTTCAGCCTGAGACCGAGGAAGACGATGACCAGCGGATACTCCCTCCGGGCAGCGATTTCTCCTTCCTCGACCATGTTCGGCTAAATCCTAATGTTTGGGTGAGGGCTACTTTGTGATTTGGGTTTTGATAATTTATCTTGGTCGAATCTTTTTTTGTGGAGGTTTACATTATTTTGAAAATCAGATTGCTCTTTTGTTCCCGATTGCTTGATTTGCTTTGTTATCGACTCAATCTGGGTAAGAGATAGTTAGTTGCCCATGTTTCCTTTGAATCTGATTTATAATGCTTGGATGGTTTGGTTGTGAATCTGGGCAAACTTGGTTTCAGGGTTGGAGATGGCTGTCTGCAATGCATAAAGCTATTTTCCTTGAGTATTTTAGTTTCTGATTGAGCAGTATTGTCACGTTGTGGATCTGCCTTGAGGAGTTGACGTGCTTGCTTATTCTGCTGCTTGGATTTGCTTTAATTGTCTAGATTTCCTTAGTTACACAGTATAGCATATGCAGTGCTTGCATTGGATCCAATCTCATTTGGATTGTGCTAGTTTGAGGAGTTGCAGGTTAATGTTTAATGCTTAACAGGCCTCTTTGTCGGTCAATTCCAGACCTGGTTCCAGGGTTATAGGATTGTTTAATTGTCTAGCTTGTTAAGCATTATAGGTTGTTTATCAGTGGGTTGTTTGTTTGCTCAGTTGTTCCATTGAGTTAACTTGATTCTTGTTATAATTAGCATGATAAATCTGGTTTTTCTGATCGTGTTGGGTTGTCGTCAGAGCTTTGATTATCATGTGATTCACATAGAGCTAATTAATTGGGATTAGGTCTTTCTAGTCATTAGATTCGTCACAATTTTCACTACGGGGACTTCGTGCCTATATCTTCTACTAGTTCAATATGAGATTCGTTAATTACATAGCTCTAATTAATTGTGATTTGGTCTTTCTAGTTATTAGATTCATCACGATTTCCACTCTTGGAGACTTCGTGCCTGTATTTTCTACTAGTTCAACACAAACCCCACTTAAATAAATGATTAAACCGATGCATCTCTTGAGCATGGAATCACATTAGAATTCAAAGCCCGTCATAAGCAAGTAGCCCGAGCCCAAACATCCCTTTATCATCCCATTTTAATTATTTATCTAGTTTCACATTTAATTAATTGTTTCGTTTAGCATTCATCCATCTAGTTTTCTTTCTACGTAGTGTGAATGATTTTACCTCATTAATATTTCCATTTTGTTACGATTGCGCTGTTATTTCACATTAAGCTTTCCCTTGAGTTCGACATCCCTGACTTTTCGTATCTGTACTGCGAGGTACTGCCTTACTATTTGGGCGACACCATTAGTGAATGCACAGGGAGTCCATTTGAACCACATGATTTGGATTTGCTATCTGAATAGTGGTTGGTATAAAAACCTGATGACTATCAGTTGCAACTGTGGCACCCGTAATAGGAGAACTAATATCCTCCTCAAATGAGACTTCCCTATCTGTAGTGCTCCCACTGTCCTCAATGAATCTAGCATTTCCCATCTCTCGGAATGATGTTTGAGGGATGATAAAACATGTAGCCCCTCGATCTCTCGGAATAGCTAATAAAGTAGTAGCTTATGGTTTTTGAGTCTAGTTTTTTTTTCATTAGGTCTAAGTGGCCTAGCCTCGGTTGGACATCCCCAGATATGTAGTGCCTAATACTACGCTTTTTACTCAACCACAATTCGTACGGGGTTTTTGCTACTACTTTCCTGGTACTCAATTGAGAATGTAAACTACGGTCTTGAGTGCCTCTCCCCACAATGATGACGGTAGAGTAGAATGATTAATCATACTTCTCACCATATCCTGTAAGATACGGTTACGTCGCTTAGCTACATCATTTTGATTAGGAGTCCCCTACATGGTGTATTGAGGGACTATACCGCATTCTACATGGTATTTGTTAAAAGGTCCTGGAAGTTGTTCACATGAACTGTCATATCTCCCATAGTATTCACAACTATGGTCAGACCTGACTATCTGTATCTTTCTCTTTAGTTGATTTTCAACTTCAGCTTTGAAGAGTTTGAACATGTCCAATGTCCAATGACCGTGACTTCTCATGCATAAGGTACAAATAACTATAGCGCGAGTAATCATCTATGAAAATAATAAAAGTATGTTTGTCTATTCTAAGAAGTAGGGAATGAACCACATACATTTGTATGGATCAAGTCCAAGACGTCACTACACATTATTAGTCAGCTTTCCCTTGATGCACTGTTTGCTGACATCGTTGACATATCAAGGGGTTTCAGGATCTCTTGCGACACTAATCTTTTTAAGCAGTGTTTGGAAATGTGTCTCAAACTCTTATGCCACAATGTTGATGAGTTTTCCTTAGTTAATTTTCGCTTTGTGCTTATATTACATATATGCATACTTTCGTTGTCATTTGAAATCTTAACGTCCTATTGGTAGAGCCTGGCAACTAAAGAACCTTTATCAACAATAATAGAGTTTTGGAACAACTGAAATGTTTCATTACCGAACGAACAAGAGTAACCGGATTTGTCCAAACATGAAACAGACACTAAGTTATGTCTAAAAAACGGTACAATAAAAGTGTTTTCCAAAACAAAATTAAAATTATTTACTAAAATTATTGCAAAATCTCCAATTGCTAAAACTTCCACCTTGTTACCATTCCGTGTATAGATATATCTTTCACCATCACTTGGCAACCGGCTAGTTAGACAATAATAATACTTATGTGAGTAGTGACACCAGTATCTATCCACCAAATATTATTGGGCACAATAGCTAAATTAACTTCTGAACTGACTAAGTTGAGAAGGATATCTTGTTTTACACGCCAACTAGCGTATTTGGGACAATTCTTCTTCATATGACTAGCTTTTCTGCAGAAGAAATGTGTAGAAATTGCATCGTACTTCTTTGGCATTTTATACCATGAAGTCTCAACTGTAGGTTCTTTATCCTATCCTTTTCCTTGATTGGCTAACATCTTTAGAGGAGGATGCAATATGTGCACTTTCAAGCTTATCAGACAAAAGTCCGTCTTCCTCTTGAACAAAAGTGAACTATCACCTCATTCAGAGACCACTTCTCTTTCTCAGTATTGTAGCTTATTGAACCGGACTCCGATCGCTGTCGTTGGAGCGCGACCGGGACGGGGTTCAAATTGATGTCTCCGAGTGTCAAGGATAACGCACGGAGACGAGTTTCTCGAGAACCTGCGGCAAAGCTAACTGGTAGCAAGCAGCGAGTCCGAGGTCGAATCCCACGAGGAAAGGAGGCCTAGCAGCACTTAGTCTAGGTGGCGCTAATATGTATGCTCTTCTGGTGATGAGAGTAAGAAAAGAAAATGAAAATGGGGGGGGGGGGTTGTGAAACTTACGAATAGACCTGAAGAAAATAAAAGTCAACCTAGCGCCAACTTACCACAGAGTAAGAAGCGACTAGAATTGAAAGAAAAGAAAAGATGCGACTAGAAGCAAAGAAAACACTGTGCGACCAGAAGCAAAGAAAATACACAGACGCGACAAATAACACAAAAGACAGAATGCAGTGATGAAAGTGAAATGATATGGAAGAGATGCAAGGGAAATCACGA
>JAOWBR010190662.1:0-10125 GCA_028571145.1 Dionaea muscipula | reverse complement strand
AAAAAAAAAAAAAAAAAAAAAAAAAATAATGGGAACGGCCATAATGCTGGGAAATAGGCAAACAGCTATAAGCTATATGCTGCCTGTTGGGAGTGAGAAACGGCTATATGCCCAAAAAAAATTTACCAACAAACCGCTAATTTTTTTTGTTATTATTTTCCTATAAATAAGGAATCATTTAGCAGTAACCCTAATGCTAATGTGTAAATTTATATAATTTTTTGTAATTGAAAAATTGAGGTCGTAATTCTAAAATGAATTTATAAATTATAAACTCATTATATTTATAATTTACTATTATAAATTGTAATAGTAAAATACAAATACAATTTTCATGTTGTTGTGTTATTTTTAAAATAAGTGTATTTAATTAAAAAAATAAATCCATCAAAAACCATCCAGAACCAGAGGTCCAGAACCGAAACCGTAATCGGGAACCAAATCAGAACCCAAGTAAATGTCTGTTTCATAAACCGGACCGGAATTGTACGTACATGAAACCGAAACCGGCAAAATCGATACCGACTCAAAACCGACGATTTTAGAACCAAAACTGACGGTTCTAGAACTATGATCAGGGCTACAGACGAGGATGAGTCATGCGACAATACAAAAAATTCCCACTTACAAGATCCTGATTCCATATAATCTGAAGGTTACATAGAAATCAGATTCATTCCAGAAAAGATTTGTTTTATCAGATGCAGGTAGATTATTAACCTATCTATTGCACCATGCTGGGAGGAGGTGGTGGAGGACCCTGCATCTGCTGGCCTGGGAAACCTTGTGGAGGCGGTGGCATGGGGGGTCTTTCCATTTGATTGCCTGCGGTGAAATTTCCCATTGGGCCAACATTCATTGGAGGAGGTGGTGGTGCAGGCATAGACCCACCGGGAGGCATCGGCCTAGGTCCATTAGCCATTGAAGGCGGGGGTGGCGGTGGAGGCATTGATCCTGGAAGCGGAGCTCTAGGAGGATTTCCACCAGCAGCACCAGGTTGCGGCCCTTGTGGTGGAGGTGGAGGCTGTGGCGGAGCATGAGGTGGGGGTGGCAAAGGCCTAGTTGGAACTCCCGGAGCAGAAGTCCCATTGTTTACCGGCGGTGGTTGAGGTTTGTTTGCCTCCAGTGGCTTGGCCTTGAAGTACAGCTGCAACTGCAAGAAAACATTCAATTCAAGCAGAGTTACAAGAAGCTCATGCCAGAATGAAAACCATCTCTAATATCTTCTCTCTCCTTAGTTTTTTTCTGCCAACTAGGCAGCAAAAACCAAGGGAGTGACATTGAAGAAAAAAATAAAGATGGAACGGTTTCATCTCTAACATTTTTGAAAAAAATAAATAAATATTAATAATAAATTAGATATAAATACAATTATTAAGGGTTAAAGAAAAGGATAAAACCACTTTAGTGGTTCTTTCATTGAAGCATAAAATTCTATCTTGAGTGAAAGGTAAATAGATGAAAGAGAAAAATGATTTGGCAAAAAAAATTTCACAAAATTTTTTTCACTTTTTTTATCCATCCATTAGAGATGCTCTAACCGTATCCTCATGTATATCCTAATTAATTTGATTATATTTTCTAATTTTGAATTTAATAAATAGGTAGTGGAGAAGAAAGAGAGGAAGAAGAAAAAAAAATTAATAGACATCATGTATATCTTTAATAAATATCTTAATATTTATCATTAACATTTTTATTGTATCACTTTAGCTCACTAAATTTAAACTTTTTATTTAAGATCCACTATTATCACTTTATATCATATAATATATAAATTTTAACATCTCCAATGTGGATGCCCTAAGCAAGCAAAGTGCTGCAAAAAAAAGATGCAATTACGTACTGTGAACATTTTGGAGTCGGGATCCCAATGTGAAAAGAACTTGGGGGTAGACTTGTCGATTTCTGTGCTGGGAACCTGAAATCCAAGTTAAGATATCAACATGTACTCAAGAGCAAGCCTATAGTTTGTTTGTTTTTTTTCCTTTTCTTTCCGAAGCATCTAAAATTCCGTGGAAATTTCACCTTGAAAGAAATTATCTCATACGGCTCTGCAGCAAATAGAAGGTACTGGTATTTCTTATCAAAAGATTCAATCCTCTGCTCACAAGAAAATGAACATTTAGATTAAAGACATCCGGGATCATAGTTGCAGAAAGCTTCAGAAATATACTTCTGTCAAATGCAAACCTTCAAAATTTACCTGCTCATAAGAAGACATAAACCTGTGCCTGGGCTTTGCATTGTCTTCAATCTCAGGGTACTCAATCTGTTAAAGACATTTCAATACATGAGAAACAGATATAATTGAGATTTTAGCCAATGAATGTCTAGCTGTCCTCTGATAACATGCTGGATCTCAAAGCAAAATCACACACCTGAAAAAGAAGAGATCTCTGTTTTGTGTCTGAATCAAATTGTTTGGTCACCCGATACCCAGGCCTACCAATCTTAACTGCGATCGCAAAGCAGCAAATTCAGACAAGAAAAAATGGATGCTGTGAAGCTTAAGAGCATCCACAGTAAGGAGAGGTTTTTTTTTTTTTTGTTAGTTAAGATTTGTTATATGAAAAAGTGTAAAAGGTTTTGTTTGTTACAAGTTTATTAGTGTTTGTTAAAATATGTGCGTTTATTAAATTTTTTGTGCCCTAATAATGTTTGTTAAAATAGAGTTTGTGAAGATTTTTATTCGTTTAAAAAATGGTAGAAATTAAAAATCAAATGTGCGATGAAGATGAATGTAGGAGACAGAGAGTATCATCATCCATGACTGACACAAGCAAAAGTTACTGTCGTTGCTATCTTTGGCAAACCATTTAGCAATTGCTAGATTGAGCAAACATTAACAATGGCTTAACAAAGCCTCATTGTAGCTCCAAACAAGGCCTCTGGTTTGTTAAATGTAGAATGTCAGTAGCAAAGTGGGGTTTATTAAATGAAAAACACCCTTACTGTGTGTGGATGCTCTAATAGTGTCACAATGTGTGGTAATAAACACAGAAACCGTCAAGAGAGTGTATTATGTTTGGGATTCCAAGACTCAAAAAACTCTATGGTAACTCTCTCAAAACATTGTGGAAGCCCTCGGAACATGTTTCCTACGTTTTCATTTTCTTTTTCGGGTTTGTTAGGAGCCTTTTCTGCTCCTTAAAATCAGAATAAGATATATGGACATTGTAAATTATCTTCAGAAATTTAGGGACTGTTTAGTTTGTCTGTTTTTTGTTTTCAATTTTCAGTTTTAAATTTTGAGTTTTTCGTTCTCAGTAAAAACAGAAAACGTATTTGGTTTATAAATTATAATTTGTCGGGCCTTAAGTTTTTTCCTTATTTTTTGTGTTTTGAGAATTTTTATAAAAAAACACAGAAAACAGTTTTTTGTCATTTTGAACTTCTAACTGTTTTTTATTTTTAGAAAACAGAAAATAAAAAATTCAAACCAAACGTGTTTTCTATTTTCTACAAAACAGAAAACACACAGAAAACAGGCTAATGCAAACGCAGCCTTATTTTCTAAATCCCAATCGTCATCACTCTAATACAAACCCTCATTTTACTTTTCAAAACCGAAAAAAGGCAATACAACAGTGATACATATACTCAATGTCAACAGTTTTTCCTTGCAACTCTTGAAATCTCTCTACCTCTAGTCCTCTACTACCAGTAGCTAATACATTATCTCTATATCACCACCTTCCTTATATTCTATCATTGTGTAATCTCAACATTCAAATTTTTCTGAATGACAAAGATGAATAAATCTTTTGAAGCTCAATGTTTCAAAGTTGTCGTTTCCTTTAATTTTGGAAAACATAGCTTCACGTTTTCTATTTTGTGGTGTTTCCCATATTCGTTTCATTTCCATAACCGTGCTACTTACACATAAATGCATTTTCTAGCACACAACCTTTGGTCAAGACGACTCATCTTGACCATATCCCGCTAGGTGAGGTCGGTCATATATATTCGTATCTTACAATCAATAGTGTAGACATCGTTCATGGTAAGTTGCATCATTTCAAAATCATTTCTAATCACTTCACCCCTAGTCTTTTACAGTAGTCCCTTAATTCTCCTATATTCTACTACAATCAACTCTTCTCTCTTAACAGACTTATTTGTTGGTCTCCATTACAAGTGGTCCGCCCAACGCAAACGTCCTTCCCTTATCTTATCAACTACCGGTGTCACACCGATATGGTTACGGATCTCCTCATTTTTTATTCTTTCTCTTCGAGTAACATATGTAATTCATCTCAACATACGCATCTCTGTCACCGGAACTCTCTGGAACATTCTATTTCATACAACAAAGCAGGTTTAATTGTGGTCCGATAAAATTTTTCTTTCAACTTTAAAGGTACTCTTTTGTGACACAAAACACCCGATACGATGCTCCACTTTTGTCATCCCATATTAATTCTGTTTGTTACCTCCTTATCAATTTCTTCATCATCTTAGATAAAAGATCATAAATACTAAAATTTATTCGTCTTACAAACACCTCATCCATTTACAGACCGCAGACCTCTCGCTAATCACTGCTAAAAGTACACTTTATATACTCTATCTTACTCTAACTAATCCCAAATTCTTTACTTTCCAAGGCTACCATTTATGTCCTCGACTTATTTTCGACATATTTTCTAGTCTTATTTATCAACACAATATCAACCGCGAAAAATATATAACAAACCGCCACCTCGCACACACTTTGCAAAATGATACGAGCTCAAAGCTAACCTCTGGGCTTTGATGCACATCAAAGCTAGCCGGGAAGTACACTTCATATGCTTTTTTATAGGTAATGTAATTCTGCAAATACACTCAATACGAGACTACTAAACAAAGTTAGTTGAAAAGCTCCCAAGCAGCAGGAGATAACATTTGTACCCATACTTGTAAAGGGAATAAACATCTAAGATGCTACTCTAATAGCTTAACGTAATAGCTTGACCAGTACTAGTTCTGGGTTGTATAATCAGAACAAATAGCTGATTTTTCGGCCGAAAGATTAGTTGAGTACAACAAGATACTAACTGAAAAACGACACAAGAATTAAAACTTTGTGTGTTTGAACTCATGGCCACCATTTACAAACCGTAGTAATGAAAGAAACACGAAGTCAATAAAAATTTCAACTAAACAAAATCCAGATCTTGCATAAGGAACATTTAAAACACAGTAGGTTCATGGACATGGGTAAAAAGAAAACATCTTGAAGAGAAGCTGGAGTTCAGAACTCGTGTATACCAGATATTCAAAAAAATACAAGAATTAGATAACAATGCCAGGTAGGATAGGACTCACCCCACCACCATTTTTGTTTGGTGGTCTTGATCAAACGGTTCGATTGACTTGATCGAACAATTCGCAGTTCGGCCAAGTTGATCGAACAGTTCAATCAAGATCGCCGAATTGTTTGATTAACTTGGCCGAACCGTTCGACCGATAAGCCTACCGAACAGTGGTGGCGTGAGATAAAATCGTGGTGTATTTATCAAATCTCAGGAATGAAGGCATACAGAAGATAGCATATAAATTAGAGAATAGAATCCCAAGCAGAGAATCCAAATCTAAGAAACAGGGTTTGATATGATGCCTTTCACCCTTTCGACCCACTGAAACTCCCCATTGAACTTCCTTAGCTTACAGTCGATCTCATTACTGCGTCTCTACAATCACTCGGACCAATATTTTCCAGTACACAGCTCCTTTCAAGTCACTAGAATTCCTAGCACTGTAAATGGATTCACGAACCGAAAAAAGAAAGGAGGAATAAGAAAGACTAACCAGTTTTGCGTGGGGCAACTTTTCGCTTGTGCGGCTGAGGCTGGGCAGGAGCATCCTTGGCCTCCCGAGCAGCTCGCTTGGCCAAATTGGTCTGATGCCGCTTCCCTTGAGTGTGAGCCAAATAGTTCCCCTCGTTATTGTGCAACGTGAGACATAACTTACACTCATAGCTACACCGAGAACAAGAACCACAACAATCAATCGAACAAATCAAATTGAACAAAGTTGAGGGGAATTGTTTAGGGTTTTAGGGAAGAGGAAAGTACCTGCCGAGATGATTGCGCATAAAATAGGGATCCTTGGCGAGATCGATTGTCTCAAGGGCAAGGCGGCGGAGACGCTCTCGCCGGTCGATTGCTTCGTTCTGGGCCGAGGCGGCGCCGCCGCTACCCGGCTTCGATCCCCAATCTCTGTCCATCGTTTCACAATCACACAGGGGTGTGGACAGCTTCCTCGGGGACTCAAATCTTTATCTGGTGCCTGAGAACGGAAAGCTACGTGGCATCATCCCACAGCAGCCCGACGACGAGGGTTTACAAGTTTCTTTACTTTTTCTTTTTGTCTTAAAAGTATTTTCTGTTTGTGTTCAATTATAATAGACTAAGATTTATTCGTGTCTTCGTCACGATGAACGCTACATCCCTTAAATCAAATTTTAACTAATTTTAGAGAATAGAATGTTTATCGTGCCGAAGATATATTTTTTTTTTCTCCATATTTTCTCTCTCTTTCCACTCCCTCTCCGTCTCTCTCTTCTTCCTCCGGTCATTCCTCTTACATTATCCACGTTAGATAAAAAGTTTGAAAAAATTCAAACATTTTTCCTTATTTATATAATAGATTTTCATATACCCGCACACCGTTTTATTAAACGCAATACTTTTTTTTTTGAATTATTGATTTCGTCCCTGATCATTTAAAATAAAATAATATTTCCAGAATAGTTATAGTCTTTTTTAATATGTCCAAAACACCTCTAATTTTTTTCTAATATTATCACAGCACCTCGTACCTTCCATAAATATTTAAACGTTCATATTCTTCCTCATATGTTACTGTAAAATCTCTACCTCTCATCATTTTAATTGTTCAATATTAATTTTCTCATTTTTCATCTATACTCTACTAATTACGAACAATTTTTCTTATAAAAACAAGCATTTTGAGGTAAAATTTTAATTTCTTACACTTTTTCTTCGATTTTTCGAGTTTTTATCGGGGAGCGGCTGACTCGATGGATGGGTGCTGGGAGCCAGTCGAGTGAGTCGGCGAATCTGGGGGGCCGGCCGAGTTAGCCGACCCCCATACACGCCAACCTTACCCGTCGGCCGATTCGCCCGACACCTCCCGTACTCGCGGACCGAGCGGTCGACGTCCAAAACTCTCCAAGGATAAATACCAAAATCCAAATCCGATCGAAAAGAGATGGGCTCCGGCCGGCAAAGAGGACCCGATCGGTTCGGGGAAGAATGAAAAGTGATCCGGAGATGATTCCAATCCGCTCCAAAGAGAACCTGAGAGGAACGAGCAAACAAGTCAGAGGGTACTTCGAGGTATGACTCCGGAGAGACCGCTCCGATGCCTAAATCAGCACGTGCCTAAAATAACCGGTAGCTCCTGCGTGCGAGGAGAACAGGGAAATACAGGAAAGAGAAAGAGATCAGATGAGAGAGGTTGGACGAAGAGAAACTGGATGGACAAAAGGCGCGAGTGTCGCCGAATGGGCGTTCGGTCGATCCGTTCGAGCGGGCCTCCCTCGAACGGGTCAAGAAACGAACACGCAAGGAAGTACCCGAGCAAAAGTTGAAGGCCAAAGAGGTCGCTACGGCCGTAACAAAGGCCCTACGGTCGTAGCCGGGCAGGGTGCTACAGTCGTAGCAGTTATCTACGACTGTAGCTGGGCAGAATCGCCGAGCAGGGCGCCGTCGAACAGGGTTGTCCGGGCAAGGAGTGTCGGGCAGGGCTCCGGGAAGACGTCCGGGTAGGAGAGAGAGTGAGGGGGAGGAAGTCCCTATAGAAAGAAGGTGACACGGGTATTTATAGGCAGGGCAAAATGGTCGTTGCGGCCATAGGGGATTCCCTACGCCCATAGCTAGGTGGATTTCTACGGGCAAAGTTGGATGGCTACGACCGTGACCGGGCAAGGCAGCGACGGCCGTAGCCAGACCAGAAATGCCGAGCAGACCCGTCCGGGTAGGGTTGACCGGGCAGAGCTTAGGGCAGGCGTCTGAGCAGATGCGTCCAGACAGGGTCGATCGGGCAGAGTGATAGAAACTTTGGGATACCCGTCAGTGCTTACGCACTGCTGACGATGTCGGAAATCATCTAGAATGGATTTGGTTGAGTTTGATTGGGATTGACCATGAGTTCAGGTCTAATCGAGTCAGGTTGGACGGTCCAGTCTCGGTCCCGTTAACCACATGTTTAAGGGGAAAAATCCCCCTACAACAGATTGGATTTTACGTTTTTTGTGTGAGGGAATTTTATGGATGGTGAAATTTTTCGTTGTGGTAAAATTGTTGGAGGAAATGAAATTAATTGTTACAAATGTGATGAGAAATGGAATTAATTGTTGCAAGCATGATGAAAGTATTATACTTCTTCAGGAGTTTTATTTGATTCAAGTCCAAGAGTACCTTCAAGTAAAATTATTATAGGATGGTTATTCCATTAGTAATATTATAGCAGAGTGTCATTATGTATGATAGTGCCAAATCAAAACAACGTGGTGGATGTGTGGTCATATTGTAAAAGAAACGATACGAAATAAGATTATAATTTATAGTAAAAATAGTAAAAGTAACATTTAAAATAATATTAGATAATTTTGCTTAAGATGGTTTAAACATGTAAAACGTAGCACTTATACGTGATAAAGATGTATAAGTCAAAAGAAAAATGGAATGATCAAAATGGAAGATGTTGAAAAAAGAGAAAGATCGAAGAGGAGTTTAAATAAAATTATAAGATATGATTTAGAAGATTACGATTTTACAAAGTACATACAACATAATAAAAGAGTTTGACGTCGTCGCATCTATGTAGTCAAACCTAATTTAATAGAAAAAAGCACTATTATTGTAAAATTATTGAATAACAATCAAAACCTATATTATAGTATAAATGTACTTAAATGTGCATAGCTATATATTCAAATTAATTAATTATTAAATTATATTAAAAATATTCAATATAATTTCGAATCTTCATTTATAATAATACTAGCGGGAAGACACGAAAAAAATCAACCATTACAGGATAAAAATATCCTATTTTATATTCAGACTTTTTCAGATATGATAGGCTCATCATATATTAAAAGGTTCAGAAAGTCTAAATCGAGTGTCCAAATGCCACAAAAGAGACAAACAACTCAAAAGACCCAAAAAAGAAAGACGCTCAAAGGTGAACCCAGAATAGGTCTTGCAAGTGAGTCTCACATCCCACAGGGCGCAGACTGCAAGTAGGCCCCACCGTCTGAAGTGGATCCTATGTGTGGGACCCACGACCCGAGGTGGGTCCTGCATGTGGGACCCATAGGCCACAAACCGCAGATGGGCCCCACGACCCAAATTAGGTCTTGCGTGTAGGAGCTAAGACCCGAGGTGGGTCTCGCATGTGAGACCCACAAGCCACAGTCCGCAGACCACAGGTAGGCCCTACAGTCCAAGGTAGACCCCGTACGTGAGCCCCACAACCCGACTGTCAAACAATCGTCGCTCGATAAGGAAGAACAACTACCCGATTTACATTTTAAATACCCGACACGTGGCTCCACTCAGAGCTTGACACATCACTCCACTAAAAGGCCGATACGTGGCTGCACTCGGTGCTCGACACGTGGAGACATGGAGGAATTTTGGACTTTTCATAAATCCAAAGTTTTCCTACAAATACTTTAATCTAGAATTTCAAGATATATATTCTCATATATCTCTAAAATTTCCTATCTTTGAGGTCTCCAACTTTACAGGTTAATTGACTTAAACATCGGAGAGAAATCTCGAAAACGAACTCGAGACTTCTTTGAAGAGTTTTTTCCTGTGTAAATCACACGCAGTGCGACCCGTGAACTCCAAATTTCAGCTGACGTGATGTACAAATTTTACGTGACAGGACAGATGTTAACGTCATTGTGACTAGGGGTGTAGATGAGACGATACAGCTCGAGCTCGGCTCGTGATTCGACTCGAAAAAAGTTCAAAAAGCTTGGCTTGTGTTGAGTTCGAGCTCAACCTCTAAAAGCTTGCTAGTCTAACAAGTTGATTGAGCTAACGAGTTTTTTTTTTTAATTTTTTTTATAATTATATATTATTAAATAGTATTACT
>JAOWBR010190651.1:0-10126 GCA_028571145.1 Dionaea muscipula | reverse complement strand
CTGTATTATCATTGTGGATTTGAAATTAAGAGCTATATCTAGGAGGGGCCGGACCCTGGAACTTCAAATTAATGATTAAAATTCACACTAAAGAAAAAGAATACTATCATCCGGGTGAATGATGAAAGAATTATGTAATAATTTTTTTGAATTTGGATGAAAAAAATAAAAGATGAATAGTAAAAATATTATGTAATGATTATTAATTGTGATAAATAGTAAAATTGAAGAAAATTAATTTCTTGAATTTATTATCACATAATATTTCTACAAAAATTTATTAAAGACCTAAAACATTATGTGTGTAAGTTTTCAGTCATCTGTACTTACAATGTGTAGATGTTGGGCATCACCAATGGTACAAATATTTTTCTCTTACTATTCATCCATCTAATTTTCATCATACTTAAATAATCAATCATCACGTAATACTCTCATTATTCACCACTAAAAATTTTTAAATTTTCACCGTCCTCAATCCTATCTCGATTCTCTCTCAAATCATCTCACTATTCACACATCTCATTTTCAACTACACACAAAAAATCTTTAAAAATTATTACACAATACTTCAAAAATTCTTGTGCACCCGCGTCTGTGTGAGAACCCACGCCCACGGGATACAACGTAGGTGCTGTAGAATTATCGCATAATACTCTCACGGTTCATATTCGGAGGAGTCTGATTACCATATCACTGTCCCTCGCTCGTTTTTTGCTTTGCTCTCATCCCATCCCATGCATTTAATACATATGCTTGAATCTTTTAAGGTAATTTAAATCTGTAACCAGCTCAGCTTTTATACTACTCCAGTAACTCCATCCAGATCTCTCTTGACCACTACCTTCCAAGTACCACTTACTCTTGTCTCACTCACTCCATTATCGCCTCTTCCCTCACCCCCCACCCACCCTTCATCCACAGTAGTACCACACCGAATTGAAAGAACCCAGATCCAAGTCCAAATGGACCACCACAGCCGGGCCGCCGCCGCCGCCGGGCTACTCCCAGTACTCGTTGCTCTGCTACTGCTTCTCGCATCCCCGGCGGACGCCCACAACGTCACCCACATCCTCGCCCAATTCCCGGAATTCTCAACATTCAACCACTACCTGACCATCACCCACCTGGCGGCGGAGATCAACCGGCGGGAGACGATCACCGTCTGCGCGGTCGACAACGCTGCAATGAATGACCTCCTAGCGAAGCACCTCTCCATCTACGCAATCAAGAATGTGTTGTCACTCCACGTCCTCCTCGACTACTTCGGAGCCAAGAAGCTCCACCAGATCACCGACGGAACCGCCCTCGCCGCCACCATGTACCAGGCCACCGGCTCCGCCCCGGGCACCGCCGGCTTCGTCAACATTACTGACATGAAGGGCGGCAAGGTCGGACTCGGCGCTGAGGATTCCGGGAAGCTCGATTCGACTTATGTCAAGTCGCTCAAGGAGATCCCATACAACATCTCCGTGATTCAGATCAGCAAGATCTTGTCGTCCCCGGACGCCGAGGCACCGGCCCCCGGCCCCGCCGAGATGAATCTCACCACCATTATGTCTACCCATGGCTGTAAAGTCTTCGCCGACACGCTCTCCGGTACGAATTGAGGGTTTCTCCATCCATCCATCCATCCATCCACGACGTTTAAATATACTATACTAAAAATATTTTATCAGATTAAATCTATGCATGTTTATTCATGAGTTATCAGGCACGGAGGCGGAGAAGACGTATGAGAGCAACCTGGACGGGGGACTGACAGTGTTCTGTCCCGGCGACGAGGCGTTCAAGAACTTCCTGCCAAAATACAAGAATCTGACAGCGGCAGGGAAGAACTCGCTCCTCCTCTACCATGCCTTCCCACTCTATGAGTCCATGAGCATGCTGAGATCCAACAACGGCCCCATGAACACCCTTGCCACCGACGGCAAGTCCAAGTACGACTTCACGGTCCAGAACGACGGCGAGGACGTGACTCTCCAGAACAAGGTAGTCACGGTGAAGATCACCGGGACGATCATCGACCAGGAGCCACTCACGATCTACTCTATCGACAAGGTCTTGCTACCTAGCGAGCTTTTCAAGGCCGATTTAGCCCCCGCTCCCGCTCCGGCGCCGCCGAAGTCGACGAAGAAGAAGGCCAAGGGGAAGCACGCTTCGCCCCCCGCGCCGGGTGCCGCGGCGGATTCCCCCGCGGATTCGCCCGAGGGTGACGTGGCGGACGAAACGGAGGATAAGAAGAACGACGGCGGCTGCGGGCTCGGTCGCGGAGCATGGATTTTGTCGGTGGCTTCAGGGTTGTGGTTGGGGTTCTCGATGCTTCTTTGAAGGTTTGCTGTTGCTGAGCTCGCCTTTGCTGTCGTCTTTCTTTTTCCCTTTTTTTTTTTTTGGGATTTTGAATAAATGGGCCTTGTGTCGTGTGGGCCTTCAATTTGTCTGTAGCTTGGCCTGCTAGCTAGATAATTTTTTCTTTTGGGCTTTGTGGATTTCACTATACGTGAGTATTTATTGAGGGTGGGGGTGGTTTAGGTATTTGACATTTTCGTTTTTTTTTTTTAAATCTTCTAGGGGTGTTTTTTTTTTTCCTCGCTTTTTATGGTAGAATATCTCCCATTGAGAGGAGTTGTTGAAGGTAGAAAATGTGCTGCATTTTTATTGCAATTATTTTTTTTAAAATGAATTGTGTGGGCTGGAATTGAATAATGTCACCAGGGTTACGGCTACAAAAAGTTCGTGATTTGAGATGGTCCAGTCCATGTTAAGTGGACCCATCTCACACATCTCCAACAAACCCAAGAAAAAACACAAAAAATTCAATTCTTCACAGTTTAATTTATTTTTGAATTTTTTTTTCTCCTTAATAAATTTTTTTCTCCTTAATAAAATAAGGGGAGAATCTCAAAATGTTAGCAGAAGGGACAAAGCGTTTTCGGATAACAAAGACGTTGCCATCTGTAAAATGTATTTAGCTATTTCAGAAGATCCGATTGTTGGGAACTCATAGACAAATATAGAATTTTGGAGAAGAATCACTAAATTTTATGTTTAAATTTTTAACGACAAAACGTGAATACACGTTTCTATCTAGTCACGTTAGAAAATATTATTGGATTATTGCAACAAATTTCACAGGTTCCTGATCTTACAAATCGAAAATATGTGTTAAAGTGGATCTTCATAAGCTAATATGCGTCAAATTTGGTTTTGTGTATTTATATAATTAATCAATCATCAAATAATCTCGAATGAGTTGATTGTTGGCAAACACTCGATCTTCATAAATGTGTTGACATTGACATTCAACATCTGCATTGAGGTCCTCATATTATTGACTTTCCAATCTTTGAACCTCTAATATTATGAGCTGATGTACCATTTTTCTCTTTTGATCATCATTCGATGAAGGTTCATTAAAATCTCCCCTCATTTTTTTTTTAAATTTGCTCATTGTTTTGTTTCGTGATGCGTTGTTTTTAATGAATGTTTGTGATCCTCAAAAAACTTCTTATTTATTGATAAACAAAATATTATTGATTAATGAATGTTAGTTATTGCAAATTTTTAAGTGAGAAAATTTAGGTAGGATTTCAATTGGATGATTGTTGAAAGAGAGAAAGGTAGATGATTGAAAAATAATTGGGATTAAAAAAGAGAAAAATATAAAGGGTATAAAAATAATTAGTGACAGATGCAGAGATAAAGGTAAAAAATAATTTTGGAGTTATTATTGAGATAAAAAACGGAAGTGGTTAGAGTCATTTTTAATTGTGTAGCCCGGGGTAGATTTTTTTTTTTTTTTTAAATTTTTTGTGTAGAATGTAAAATTTATTTACGCGTATAAAAAAAAATCACATACTATACTATTCAAGTCAATTTGAATATGTATTGACAAAATTGCCACTTGGAATGGGACCACGCGAAAGAGGATTATAGGGGCAAATATGGACACAAAGAAACGATGGACTTTGAAAAGACAATTCCATCCTGCTGCAGCTGATACAAATTTGCTTGCTGTCGCCTTGGTTCTCGTTGGGAAGGCACTGGACGAGGCAGCACAGCAGAATCAACTTCTCAGGAACAGAAGGAAAAAGAAACAAAGAGAATCAATCAATCGGAGGGAATATAAGGGTTTCTACGAAAGGAAAAAATCAGCATGTCTCTGGGCTATGCAGAGAAGCTTTCGTTCATTGAGGATGTGGGCAAGGTTGGGATGGCTGAAATTTTCGACCCACCTCACCTTTTACTAGAAAAGGTAACTTCTCATCCCATCATTCATGCCCATTGATGTTTTTTTGCTTACATTTGTGTAATTTCTTTGTTGTTATTCGTTGAATCTGAACTATGCATTGCCCATGAAAAATTTTTAGGTTTTTATGCTATATTATTATCATACACATAAACTGTGCTTCAATGAGTTTCCATGGAAATTTTTTTATTGCCCTGTGGTTGTCATAGGCATTGTGAAATCCAGTAGGTTTTCTTATGATTGCAATGACTATTTTTTGTTGTTGTGATGTGAATGTCAGATCAAGTCATAATTTATGGTGCGCTTGTTACCGCTATTGAAGTGTTAATTGACATTCGTGCCAATCCTCCCTTACCCTTTGGTAATCGGGTAATTTAATGGCAAGGAGGTTAGGGCACCGCTTTTAGATTTCCCCACTTTTGGTGAGATCAGAATAAGCATAATTGCAGCAGGGATGATTTTGATAATTTTTGAATGTCAAGTCCATTAAGTCGAGATTATGGGTTTGTTGAAGTTTATATGGGTCTCAGTAAAGTCACAGAGGATAGTAGGTTGTATGCTTTTCTTAGGTACTGGTTTAGAGTCGACAGATGCTAACATCTATAAGATTATGCATTGCTGCAACCGGGTTATCAATATCATGATTAAAAAGGCAGAACGAATTTTATAAGGGATGATGGAGGAAAAATGGCACAAAGCTCATGCCATTCCAAAACTAATGCCTTTTGGGATTGATGAACTCAAATCGGGCACGATTGGTCTTTGAATCATTCAAAAGTTTCTTTGTTCTTATTGGGGACTAGGTAGAATGTACCTTTGTTGTTTACAATTCATTTATGGTGGTAGCTTGTTGAAGACCTGATGCCTCTTTTCTGTTAGCCCCTAAGTGAATTGGTGTTGGTATATAGTTCTTGATTCATTAGGTGTTTCTTATTTTTTTGCCCCTCGGTATTACTCTGATCACTTGGATATGGTCAATGTACATGATCAAATTGTTAGAAGTTTGGATGAACTTTCATTGGAGAAAAGCATTTATTTCGGCATATGAAACTGATGGACCTTTTGATGGATTTAATGCCTCCTGTAACTCTGCAGTAGAAAATGACCAGAATCTAATACAATTGTGTATGATTATTAATTACTCGTGGAGGTATCTTTTTTGTATGCAAGAGCTTCATTTTTTACCTTTTTATTCATAGGGCATGGATCATCTAGAATTCCCACTTTTTTTCGAACAGTTTTTTTTCTGGGTGAGACACACATCGTCTTTCTTGAGTATGAAGGAACTGGCATTGAGCTAACCAAGCAGACATTATACATGTGGAATACCGTTATTCAAGTCCTAGTAGGAATCTTGTATTCTCATTTTACGATTTCCATTGACCATGGTTCATATTGCAGCAGCATTTATTTATCTTTTGTCAAATGACTCAAACGCAATTCCCTTCTATCGCAATCATCCTATTTCTTATATTTAAACCTGAAAATTTGTTACCATTGACTTTTGCTAATTACAGCACCACCAAACTTCTTTTCTACTTTGAAATGGCAGATTGAACAACTTGCAATGATGATACGGAAGGTTTGGGCTTATAATTACTCAAGCATGTTATAGAAGTTGTTTGTTTCTTCAACTATCAAGACCAAGGCTTGTTCATTTCGTTGCAGAGTAAGCATCTGGTGGTATTTAGTGGTGCAGGAATATCTACTTCTTGTGGTATACCTGATTTTCGAGGTCCAAAAGGAATTTGGACACTTCAGGTAAATTAACCTGAACCTAACTCAAAATGGAAGATATGTATGATATGGTCTTATCTTAGGGTTTAATTTATTTTCTGTGTTGAAGTTTCCCTAGATGGTTAACGTTACACCTGTCTTTTCCATGTCAGCGCAAAGGCAAGGCACTGCCTGAAGCATCTTTGCCTTTTCATCGTGCAAGGCCAAGTGCGACTCACATGGCTTTGGTTGAGCTAGAAAAGGCTGGTGTCTTGAAATTTGTCATCAGTCAGGTAAGAAAGCACCAGCTAGTTTCTTGCCTTGAAGGAATCTTAAGGGCCAACATTGAGATGTTTGGTGTTGAATATGCTTGCTTAGTCCTATTGCTGATTAACTGGCTGACTGGTTTCGAGGTGGATGCTTCCTTGTTATCTCTATAATTCCCAAGCCAATGATATCATGATACATCAACAAAAACCTTTTAGCCTTATTTCTCCTCCCAAGCTCTAAAACTTAAGCACTTGTTAGCTTGTAATGAAGCACTAGGACTAAGATCACTATCAATTTCTTCTTTCTGTCCTTTGTACAATTAGGATATTACAATCTTGGTAACTTGAACACCACTCTACTACTTTATGTTGTGTTTTTTTTTCTTTTTTTTTTTGATGGGAAAAAGGAGTGAGCTGGGATATTAAACCAGCTGTGGCTGGCGTGCAACTACGCTCCCAACCCGCTGAGGAATGTTTCGTTCCCCTCTACTACTTTTTGTTGTGTTACAAAGTGGTATATGGTTCTCAAATTGTGCACATAAGTGGCCTGAGGTCCAAGTTAGATGGTTGAGCAGTTCTTCTGTAGCCTATGGAGTATGGTTTGAGCACATAGGGCATCAGTTCATCTATTCCTTTTGGCATGTCCATAATAGTATTGTGCCATTGTTTATCCTGTTTTTCTAGCTGCAAGAAATTTCCTATCCGATAAATGTTTTCCATGCTCCTCTGTTTTCATTTCAATGAACACCTTCTGCGTTCTTCTTAAGTCTCTGGTTTGTGACGTGGAATGCTAGAATGTTGATGGCCTTCATCTTCGCTCTGGGATACCCAGGGAGAAACTCTCCGAGTTGCATGGGAACTCATTCATGGAAGTTTGTCCTTCCTGTGGAGTTGAGTAAGAACTGTTCCTTGTACACATTTTTCTGAAATTTTAGTATGCTCTCTCTCTTTCTCTCTCTCTCTCTCTCACACACACACACTCACACACACGCGCACACTAACACACACATGCACACTCACTTGCACACATTCCGGATTCTCTTTTTTTTCTCCTCTGGTTTTTTTTTTTTTGACAACAATAGCTTCTATTTGTAATTTTTTATAAATTTTAAAATTTAAAGGTATGTGCGGGATTTTGAGGTGGAAACAATTGGGTTGAAGGAAACCTCTAGGCGTTGTTTTGATGTAGCTTGTGGAGCAAAACTGAGAGACACAGTACTTGACTGGGAGGTAACAGTTTTTACAAATTCAAGTGTTCATGTTTATTGTCACAGAAATTTTAGATCCACAAAACTGCTAATTTCGACTTGGCATTGTATGCTCTGAGCTGTACTGATACTGACACTTTTAGTTGAACAGATTTTCCGGTTAGAAACAGCTTTTTTGGTTCCTACTATTATGCTGGAGACTGAAAGACAAAGCAGACATATTAAATAGATCTGTTTTCTTTCCCCAGGACGCATTGCCCCCAAAGGAGATTAACCTGGCCGAGAAGCATTGCAGGATGGCTGATCTGGTGTTATGTTTGGGAACAAGGTATTCACATGGTTTTCTTTCTGTTTGTTTGTCAAATTTTTTATTTTTATTTTTTGGATTTTTCGTTGATAGCTTTTAGACATTTGGATAAAGTGTTTGCTTGGAGTACCATTTTTTTTTCCCTTGAAATGGAGATTTCAGCTTAAAAGTTCTTTGCCAAATAAACCAAATGCATGCCAATGTGGTTTGAATATGAGTCCGTTTCTTTTCTAGCCAACTTTCGGAGTCTAAATTCTCTTTTAACCACTTTTTTTTCAAAAACTCTTTTTTAGCCAAGAAAAATGATTTTCGGACAATAGTACCCTTTTCCAAAATTATAAAGGCTCGGCATAATAATCAAAGGTTCGGCATCAAATGCTGGGCTATATAAAAATTACAAAGCTCGACATCAAATGTCGGGTCATATAAAAATTACAAGGCACGGCATCAAATGCCAAGCCATATAAAAATTACAAGACACGATATTAAATGTTGAGCCATATTACAAGGCACGACATCAAATGCCGAGCCATACAAAAATTACAAGGCACGACATCATATGTTGGGCCATACAAAAATTATAAGGTACGACATCATATATTGGGCCATACAAAAATTACAAGGCACGACATCATATGCCGAGTTATATCCTTAGGCTTGACATAACCCTCGAAACTGCGCGTGTCTTTTAAAAAAAAGTAGAAATGACATTTTAACCATTAAAATGGCTAAAAAAGAGTTTTTTACAAAAAAATGACTAAAAAAGAGTTTTACATGGCTAACTTTGGTAGTTTTCACTTTGAATATTCCAATGGTTAGTGGTACCAAATTTTTTTTGCTTTGTTGTGCTTGGAAGTCTTGTGGTCCTGAAATGAGACACATCCATAGCCATCAGAAAGTGCTAAGAAACTAGATGAGAAATATCTTGAGGGTCCAGAATCATCTGAAATTGATCTTTGTTCTGAGAAGTGAGAATGCCCAGAGAGTAAAATACTAGGTTAGAGGTTTTGGCTGGCAATCCATGCATGTCAAGGGTATTAGAAGCTGGATTATCATTGCCTTGTCTAGCATATGTTTGTGATGCTGAGTTTCTGCTGAAGTAAAGCCACCAAGCGAGTACTGCACGGACAGAAGCCATTTGCCATCAGTGGAGTGAGTGTGCTTTCTTGATTGCATTTGCAGTTTCTTGAATAGTTTCTCTCATGCAGTTTGCAGATTACTCCGGCCTGCAACTTGCCATTAAAATGCCTTCGTGGAGGGGGAAAGATAGTCATTGTGAATCTTCAGGTACATTTTGATTTGAAGCATTTCTCTGGAACCTATGTTCCGGTTCCACAAGGATGCTTTTCTTTTTCTTTTAAATAATATAACAATCATCTTGATGCTGGTTTTTCCATTATGTGTTGCTGTTCACGATGATGATGATGATTAGTGTGCGAGCTAGATCTCATTCTGTTTAATTTGCAGAAAACTCCAAAGGACAAGAAAGCAAGTATAGTGATCCATGGGCTTGTGGATAAGGTACTGCCCTTTCTAGCTTTGCTGCTGCTGCTGCCTCCTGTATATTTCTTTTTTCTTTCTTTGTGATTTCTGATGAGCGTAAATAAGCGCTTTCAAGAGTTGCTTATTAACTTGGAACGGGACAGGTAATTACAGGTGTTATGGACCATCTCAACATGACGATTCCTCCATTTGTTAGAATTGATCTTTTCCAAACCTTTCTAACTCAAGTCGTGAGTTCAGGCAATTACCTTATAACTTTTGCTCCTCGTAATTATTTTATTTTGTTTTATTTTTTCAATTGCATGCGAAATATATATGCATTCTTAAACGAATTTGTTTTATAAGCAGACAGATCTTCATTAATTAGATTCCACAAAAGTCCCTAGATAATTAGTTTTATATATATATATATATCCTAGTTTTGATTGTGTTAATTGTTTGTCGCAGACAAAAGATACGTGAATTGGAATCTGAGGGTTGCAAGTGTGCATGGACAAAGAGCTCCATTGCCATTCATTAATAGTGTTGAGGTTGGTTTTTTTTATCTTACAATACCAATATACCATTGCATTGCCTGTTATTTTACTAGTTAACTGTTACAATACAACTATGAGATTGTTTGCTTTGCTTTTTTTCATTCTTTGACAGGAATTAATCTTTCCATGTGGTGGTTATTTGCTATATATATATATACTAGGGGTTGCCCGTGCCTTCGGCACGATGAGTATCAAAGATGTCTGTGCCATTAGCACGATAAGCATTCTCTCGCTCATTAGCTAATTGACAGACTATATCAAAAAGTTATCGTGTTGAGCAATTAAACTGATTTGTATAAAAAGCGATAAACCGGTTACCCATCTTCATACATGTATAT
>JAOWBR010190640.1:0-10126 GCA_028571145.1 Dionaea muscipula | reverse complement strand
TGATTCCGACCCGCTCCAAAAGAGAGAGAACCTGTGGACCTGAGATGGATGAGCAAACAGGTCAGAGGGTACCCCAGGGAATGACCCCGGGGAGCTCTGATGCTTAAGTCAGCAAGTGTGAAAAATGACTGGTAGCTCCTGCGTGCGAGGAGAATCGGGAGATGCAGGAATGAGAAATAAGGTCAGTCTAGCGTGGTTTGTCAAAGGGCGAGAATCGCCGAACGGGCGTTTGCGTACGACCGAGGGAAGGCAAGGTCGAGCCGGAAAACGGCCGGGGCTGTCAAGGCGGCTTGGTATCGAGCGTGTCAGTACCGAGCGTTTTACCGAGTCGGCACTACCGAGCGGGTAGTACCGGGCAAGTCACTGGGAGATACCGGGCGTGCACTACCGAGCATGCAGGGAGAAGCCAACCAAGGGAGGTACACCGGGCGTGCATTACCGGGCGTGATACCGGCCGTGCTGCCGACGGTGGTCCGAGCGTGACACGGGGGAGTCCAAAGAAGGGAAGAAAAGAAGTCCCGAGAAATGAAGGGGTCGAGACCTATTTATAGGCAAGGGAGGAAAGAGAAAATCGAGCGTGCAGGTCGGTACCGAGCGGGTAACCGTGCAAGAAACCGAGCGCAGCATACCGAGTGTGGTATACCGAGCCGGTCGCCGAGGGTGGTTTTGGATCGGGAAACTCCGATCGACGAACAGTTTGCGCCCACATGCTCGTGGGGAGATGAGGAATCATCCAGGATGGGTTTGATCGGGCTTGGTCACGGTTGACCGGGGTTGATCGGGTTTGACCATGGTTTGACTGGGGGCTCGGGTTCAGTCGGGTTAGGCTAGACGGTCCAATCTCGAACCCTTTGGTCACGTATTCAAAGGGGTAAGTCCCCCTATATCAAACAATAATCGCGTTCTTTACACTATAGTGTGGTGTGTGGATCGTACTACAACATAAGAAACACTAACACACTTGGACTGTACTATTTCGCCTGCACCATCACATAAATGGATGGACATAACAATTATAAGATTGACAATTACTTCGAATTACAATGTCGTTCTGCATTATTTCATGCTAAATCATAGGACATCTTATTCATATCTTCCACTACTATCTGATCTGGTTCTGGATGAAAGACGACGCTAAATAGCAATTGGTTGAGTTAATAATTGTCACTTCGTTCAGATATTGATACAGTCGAATTACCCAATCCCCCAATATGACCACATTGGTATGAGAATGCATCGCTAAGGTTAAGAGGATGGATAGAAAATCATAAATTGAGTTTACACTTGTGGGATATATTGTTTGGTGCTTGTAATTAGTATTCATTTACAATGTAGATGAGTGTTATTAATATAATTAATACTTTATAATTTTATTTTTAACTATTGGATACAATAGTATATTACCAAATATAATGTATTAAAACGATAATATACTACCGTAAATATAATCATTTACTGCAATATACTGTCATATTTAAGATTTTTAAAAAAATAAAAAATAATAAAACAATAATACACTACCGTTTAAATTCAACTAAAAAATTATTATACTATCATTTTTTTTAAAAGGCCGAAAAAATAAAGGGCAAAATTATTACCACAACCCCCACGACGGGTGTGCCGCAAACAGTACCCTATAAATCTTACATATTATAATTCAGGACAAATTTTGAATTTATACTCTTTTATATTATCCTATGTGCTCAAAAGTAACAATCTCATTGGTTCACAAAAACTCACATCTCTCTCATTATCTCTCACATCACATTACATAATATTACGCAACCTATAATTTATTTTTCTTCTATATCTCACTATATAATTTATCAAATATAAAAATATTACAGTCAAAATTAATAATTTTTACGATAATCTAAATGAGCATAATGTTGATATAATTTTTATTCTTTTTTTTAAATTAAAAAATTATATACATGATATGATATGAACACAAATAATTTTTATAATAATAAATAAAACTATAAGAATGTTTATCGTGTTTAAATAAAATTGTAAGAATGTTATGGTACCAACGACACGGTTCTAATACCATAAAATGATTGGATGGATGATATGGGAGTCAGTTCTCACCCTAAAATTTCTTTTAATCTCACCGGCCACCAGTCATCTCAGTAGCTGAAGACAGATAGATCCAGACCCGAAATCATCGTCATCGTCTTCATGTTCATCTAGCAATTAGCAAAGAGGAAGATGACAAGCCTCTCCTCATTCCACTCTCTGAACTCAATCTCATTCATCTACAAGCCATCAGCTGCTGCTCATCCTCATAACATTCCTGCGGTGCGCAGCTCTCTTCCTTCACTTCATTCCCAAGCAAATGGTTGCTGGTCCTGTCGGCGGCCGGCGGCCCAGAAAAGCACGGTTCAGAGGATAAATTCGGTGGCAGAGGAGACCCAGATCCCTGAATCTTCAGGTGCTGAAGAAGAAGAAGCATTCTCTGATCAGTCCTTTTCAGTCCCCGTCTCACCTTCTGATAAGCTCATCATGTACTTCCTGGTACTTTACTCTCCCCACTTCTTTTCCTTGTTCGCTGAATTGGGAAATGCTCTTCCTATTTCTCATGATTGTGGTAGAGTTTTCGTCTGTGTCAAGATGACGACAATCTGCAAAATTGGTGCCACCGGTTCGTGCATCGGCTGGGCCTCACCCGGCGGCCATCCGGCGCCCAGCCGGCGCCAGGTGCTTTATTTTGATCAGTGACGGTTTTGGGGCATTGGTTGGGTCTACAAACGGCTCCTGTAATCAAGCTCCTAAAATCAAGTTCGATTTTGCTATTATTAGGAAGTTTGTGATTCGGTCTTTTGAATTTCAAATTTCAAACAGGGAAGTCATTAAGACTTTCAACTCTTGACATGGTATTAGAGCTAGGTTTTGCTTTTCCATAAGGCTTCGAGCCTTGATATTTTTCGGTTGCCTGGAGGGTCTTGTACTCAATAGATCTATTTGTGAGCTTGTTCATATTGCCTTTTGTTTCGGCCTGGATTTCAGCCGGCCTATTATTTCGGCCTGTTGGTTCGCCTTTCTCAGAAGGCTTAAACCTTCCATGTTTTTGTTTGCCTCCGCATCTACGACGTGTTTAACGGCGTTAGATGGCTCGACGTCTACAAAAAATCCAATTTGAGAGAAAAAGTTCAGATCTGTTTGTGAGGTTCTGTCACGTCGGCTTGTTCTGGCTCATGTCATGGCCTCTGGTTTCGGCTTTAGCCTCTTAGTTTTGGCTTCGGCCTCTTGGTTTCGGCTTCAGCCTCTTGGTTTCGGTATCTGGCCTCTTGGTTTCGGCATCGGGCCTCTTGGTTTTGGCATCGGCCCTCTTGGTTTCGGCTTCAAGTTTTTGGTTTCTCATACATCTCCACTCTGTCATTGGAAAATTAATGCTTTTTGATTCCCCAACATCAATTTGAGGAGGGGTGCCAAGACGACGACAATCTGCCAAATTGGTGCCACCGGTTCGTGCATCGGTTGGGCCTCACCTGGAGGCCATCCGGCGCCCAGCCGGCCCTCACCACCCGGCGTTTATTTTGATCAGTGACGGTTTTGGGGCATTGTTTGGGTCTACAAATGGCTCCTGTAATCAAGCTCCTAAAATCAAGTTCAGTTTTGATTATTAGGAAGTTTGTGATTCTGTCTTTTGAATTTCAAATTTAAAACAGGCAAGTCATTCAAGGCTTTTAGCTTTTCCACACTTGACAGTCTGTACTATATATCTAGGTTAAAGTACATTTCTTTTGTTGGATTGTGTTAGTTGTGTGTGGCTTGTAATTAGATTGCCGGTCTAGGCTTTCTATCAAGCATCATTGTTTTTGCATATGTTATTTAGATGAGGCTGTGATAATGGAAACTTTTAGCTGCTCATTTGAATTTCTCAATTTGGTAGCTTGGAAAGCATTCTATTCATTCATTTTGTACTCCTCCGATCCTTGATTGTTGCAGTTATGAGCAATTGGCTGAGAATGATGATACTAGACTATTACTAAGTACCTTACAGTAGTCTAGTCGTTATGTTAGAGACTACCTCGCAGCATTTGTATGGAGTTAACTCAACATTTGTTGGTTTTTGGTCGATTTCATGTCTCGATTTGTCATGATTATTTGATCACTTTTGAAACTAACGAGTAATGACTCTAATTATATAATCACACTAGCTAGACCTTATGAAAAAGTATTTAGTTTCAATTCTCTAACACACAGTATGAGGCAGTTTTTTGTTACTTTCATCAGATATGAGATATGTGATCTTATTCATTCTCCTGACTTCATTTCCTCAGTGAACTTTCAAGAGAAATTCAGAATTCTGATTCTATGGTAGAATCTTTATGCCCCTTTGAGCTTCTGAAGAAGCCAAAGCTATTAGCCATAGCTATACTCTTTTGAGCCGGCTAAATTGTTTTATGAGCTCAGAGAATCCTGATAACTAATCCACGTCTTCTATTTCTATTTCCTAGTTGCACAATTTGTGCTTTTGCTTATGTTAGTTGACAAGGTTGAAGAGAAGAGCTGTGCACTTATGCAGTTATGTCGAATCTAAACCTACATTATTAGTGTTTGAACTACAAAATAATATTTGCTAGTATGGGGATGAACTGGCTATGACAGCTACATTTGATATTGTTGATTGACACAATGTCTCTGGAAACTTGCATATGGATATTTTAAATTGTTTGTTTGTCACGTAAACTATGCTTTCATTGGCTCTATTGCCAAATTTGTGAGAATACCAGTACCAATGAACTTCGATTTTTTTAATTTCCTCCCTTGTTCCCATCCTAAGAAAGTTTAATCAACCTTAGACCATTCACTAACTTTATTGACCCACCCCCACCACCACTCCTTACCACCCGATGGCTGCCCAGTGACCATTGATGGCCAGCCCATCGAGCATCAATGGTGGCCCGTCGACCTTCAGTGATGACTGTCAGGGGTTAGATTATGTGATATTTATATTTTAAGAGAATTTAATTCCGTTATACTTAAAAGACAAGCGAATACACTTTCTTATTGCTCTTCCTTTACTGTTTATTCCCAAAGATTAGTTATTTGTTTCCCGCTGTACTCCATTCCCCCAACCAAACATTGAGATAAGTATATGTGAGCTCTCATACTGTTGATTTGTGGTGTATTTGGGTTGTCAGCTCAACTGTGCAATGACAAGTTCTTTGACAGAAGATGGCTTATTCTGTACCAAATGTTGTCCTTAGTTATCCTTAGTTTCCTTCCTTGCTTTGCAGGCAGACGGAGTAATCGATGAAAAAGATATTCCTACTGTTTCCAAGGCATTAGAGGTATGTTTTGTCCTACTGGAGCTTTGATTATTTGCGATTTGCATCCTATTTTTTATTACGTCTCTTGCTTCCTGAAGTCTCAGTTAACGGAGAAATGCTTCTTGTACATTGAAGTCTAAGTATCGAAACCGGTGAACAATATCTTGCTCTGTCTCTTGGCGAAAGAGATATAGCTGAATAAGTATAATTGCGAAAAAATATTGTAGGTTGTGTGAGAAAATAAATATTTCCACACTTTTATTAACTATGGAGCAGACAATATATATAGTGAATACAATCAAAGGATTCCTAAAAATAAGGAAACAAATTAATTGTTTGAATTTGTGATTATCCCTTCCTGATTTGAGGAACTGCTAAATCGAGAGAATATTTTGTGGAGATTCCATGGTCGAATTCAATGAACCAATCTGATCTTCATCGGATGTTGTTATATCCTCCCTCAAGCGAAGGGTCGGGATGTCCCAGACCATGAGCTTGTGACGAATGGGAAGAAAGGTAGAAACGGCAGACACATGAGCAATGTGAAGGACACCAATTTGGACAAGTTCAAGTACGTAGTGAACGTCAATTTCGATCATTCGATGTGCTTAGAGGGACTGTGGAAGACCGGATTGCGTGCAAGGTGTAAGGCAATTTGATTGTGACAATAGAGCACCGAAGGGCAAGAGAGGGAGAGACCGAGATGACGAAGTAGATGGATAAACCAAACTATCTCTGCAGTGGTAGTAGCCAGAGCACGATACTCGGTCTCGGAGCTGGACCGGGATACCGTTGTCTGCTTCTTGGCACCCCAGGAGATGAGGTTCGTCCCAAGGAAAATGGCAAACCCAGTAGTGGACCATCTAGTGTCTAGGCAACCGGTCCAGTCGATATCTGTGAAGCAGCGAAGGGAGAGCTGATCGGATTTGTGGAAGTGGAGGCCCATTATGATAGACCCCTTGACATGCTATGTAAGATTTGTTTGGCAGCCTCCAAATGTGTCTCGGTGGGATTGTGTATAAACTGGCAGACATGATTAACGGCATAGGAAATGTCTGGGCGGCTCAAGATGAGGTATTGGAGAGATCCGACAAGCTGTCGGAAAATTGTAGGATCAGGGAGTGATGGGGAGCCAGTACTTGAAAGGCCAACGGTTAGGGGCGTCTTCATGGGCTTGTAACCGGTGAGTTGGAATCTGTCCAACAATTGAAGAGAATAACGGGATTGAGACAAAACAAGAAAGGAGTTGGTCCGTGTGATTTCCATGCCAAGAAACATATGCAACTCTCCAAGATCCTTCATTGCAAAGGCAGCGGATAGCTACTGGATGAGATCACGAATGAGCACGACAGAACTGTCTGTGACGATTAAATCATCGACACAAATGAGGAGGATTATCATGCAACATCACTAGGATCAGATAGCTGAACAACAACGAAGGCATGAGGTTTAGATGAGACGGAGGATGGCGCCTCACAGACATTAGCTCTGTGATTGGAGTACCCACATTTGTTGTAATAGATGGAGCTAGAATCACCCGTGACAGGGGCCATGTGGTGGGTTGCGACCACGACCTTCCGATCCACGTCCGCGAGAGGAAGAGCCACAGTAGTCACTGCGCCGACCGCGACTAGGTGGAGTGAAGTTGAGATTGGCGACTGTTTGTGGAGACTTGGATGTAGCAAAGCAACTAGCCCAACAGCAGGAAGGGCAACTATGCGATGGGCTTGAAGCCGGTGCGATGGGCTTAAAGCCGCTGCTCAAAGTCGGCAACAGTAGCGACAACGGAATCGAGTGAGGGAAGAGGTTGGGCGAGTTGAATAGCTGCCATAACAGAATGAAAATCAATAGGAAGGCCAGCGAGGATCAGAAAAATGAGATATGTGTCTGTAATTGGGTCATCGGCAAAGGCCAAAGTGCGGGACAACGCTCGGGCATGATGCATGTAGGCCGTGACAGAGAGCTCACCCTTAGTGAGGGAATGAAGCTCGCGTTTGACAGTCTGAACACGGGAAGGACTAACTATTCTATAAAGAGTGCTGAGAGTGAGCCATATGTCACGAGCGGTTGTGCAGTGGATGACCTGTAAAAAGACGTCATCGAAAAGTGAGGAAGCAATCCAGGCCAAAAACATCTGATCGAGACGGAGCCATGAGGCAACATCATCTGCTGGAGCAGAGTCAGCAAGGCGCGCAATGGTGCCATCGACCAGGCCAAGAAGACTATGACACTGGAGGTCCAGGCATTACTTGCATCTTCCAGACAAGGTAATTGGTTGTGGCTAATTTAGAAGATATCTCTTGGGTAATGGACTTGACAGTCGATAGATTATTGGCAGGGGCAATTTGATCTGTGGTAGCAGGAGGGGTGATGCCAGTGGAAGCGGCTGGGGGATCGGTGGCCATGGGAGAAGGGAAGAGAGTGACGAGAAAGAAGAAGGGCAAAGTAGCCGGAAAAAAAAAAATTCTTTATGGCTCTGATATCATGTGAGAAAACAAATCTTTCCACATTTGATTAACTATGGAGCAGACACTGTATAGAGAATACAGTCAATGGATTCCTAAAAATAAGGAAACAAATTAAATTGTTTGAATTTGTGATTATCCCTTCCTGATTTGAGAAAGTGCTAACCGAGAGAATATTTTGTGGAGATTCCATGGCCGAGTTCAATGAACCAATCTGATCTTCATCGGATGCTCTCATAGGTTGTTGATATCGTGCCTAAGATTAAACAGAGTCGGGCAATGGATATTGAGCTTTTGGTAGCTTGGGAATGTGACAGAGAATATGTGTGGAGAGTAATTTAAATATAGTTTAGAGGACACCTATACCTGCTTATATGACTCTTGTTATTAACGATGACTTTGAAGTCCAATCTATTTTCTTGCATGTTATATGTCATTTAATTTTAGGGGTAGAGGATATGATCTAATCTGTCAGATGAACTGATTGTTCCCCCATAAGCCAATATAAGCAGCATAAGACAGAAAATGCTCCTATTGTCAAAAAGGAAAATAGAGTTTTTCAGACATTCCTATGTTGACTGTTTCATTATACTCCTTGCCAGAGCCTTTTTCTTTATGCCTTTGCCAAACCATAGTTACTACAGTCTGCTTTATAATGTTCTCATTTTGAACAAAGGAGAGCTATCCTAGTGGTTGATGTCACCACAAGATTGTATCTCGGACAACTGCTCTGGTTCCCATGGAGTGAACTAATTTGGTTTCAGCTGGAAACTTTGGTAAGGTGATCCCTTTGCTATTTGTGGTTATAACAAGCAAATATGACCCTGAAAATTGGACTTACATGATATCTAATTTAACACATTGGTAGCCCATATAGAGTCTCGGAATGGAAAAGAATGTTGCCCTTTATCCCTTTTGTCTTTGGTTGCACAATGGAACGAATCATGGCGAGTAAAATGTTGGAGTAAGGAAAAGGTTGAATTACTTCGATGATGTTGCCCCATCTCCTACTAATGTTGTCAGAAGATACCGTGTTAGTACATTTTAATGCTCATAATCGTGTATTGAATATGTCTTGTGCTCTGTTCACTCCTTGATTTCATGCATCGGCGTTGTTTGTTCCAAATATACAAATGTAGTTTCTTCTACTTGTTTGCATTGATGCTTCTTTCCTTTATCTGATGTGATATCTATTTTCAGGGAACAGAAGGGATTTCCGATTTAAAGTTTGGAGTCTCCGAGGGCATCGCTAGTATTCAGGTGAGATCTTTTTTATTCGAGTGGGATCAAGGTTGCAGATAGAGCACTTGCCTGGAGTGATTCAATTTGTGACTATATGTTCTCATGTCTTCTGGTCGGAACACTAGTGTAGCCATGAGCCCATTTGGCCATGAGTATATTGATATGTTGACAATCCATAGAACGAAATATTCAATGTGCTTAGTCCAAATTCTTGACCTTCAGTGACCTACCTACCTACCTACCTGTCTGCATGTGGAATAATTTAGTCATCTCATTTCTGTACGTATGTCCATATTACCCAGAATCATGTTCATCCTTTTCACATGCATGAAATGGCACGATTCATTATTACTACCGAGATTCTAACGAGCAATCACCCATCTGTTCTTCGTGTGTTTGTGTAGTTGGTGAAGCAGACGACAATACAGGCTACTGGGGTTGCCTCTGATCTCGTAGCGATCATACAAGGATCGGGCTTCAAGTTGAATACTTTGAACTTGAGTTTTGACGATGATGAATGACTTCTTTCCTGAGTTTTATTGTGTTTTGTTTTTACCTGGGGTACCATCTGAGTTTTATTGTTTCTTTGCTCCTTGATGTTTTATTGGGTTTAGTGTTCTAGGATTGACACAGCGTTGGAATCATGTGGAGGAGAAGAAACAATGATTCCCTCCATTTATTCATGCTTTAAGTGCTTTTCTTCTCTTCTTTTAATTGCTCTATATATATATAACGGGCGTACGTACAAAGTAATAAATTAAAAAGGTTTATCATTTTGGTAATGGCTAAGCTAATGTGAGTAACCGGTTCTATGACAGAAGATATTCAAATCTTCAAAATGCTTCAATGAGCATTCCTATATATGTATCTGTAAACATGCATTATCTTTTGTTAATAAATAAATTAAGCATGGAATTGATTATGAGTAGTACTTGTCCAATCAATGCATGCCCAGTACATGAATGAAGTCTAGAGGTGTCAAATGTGCCGTATCGTTTAACTTGCATGTCGTGTCGTGCCGTGTTATGTATTTTCATACTTTTCGTGTCTATTTTACTTAATCGTGCCGTGTCGTGTTATGTCGTGATATTGTTTGAACGTGTCGTGCTGGGCTATTTTACTTTGTCGTGTCGTGTCATT